>CAUYON010158117.1:0-18709 GCA_963573935.1 Arctocebus calabarensis | reverse complement strand
GATTTTCTTTTAATCTAATTAGCATTTTATTTATTTTTTTTGTTTTTTTAAAGTTGAAAATACTTATTAGAAAAAATATAAACAAAAGTCCTAAAAGAATATGACAATATGGCTCAGCGCCTGTGGCTCAACGGGCTAAGGCGCCAGCCACGTACACCTGAGCTGGCGGGTTTGAATCCAGCCCGGGACCGCCAAACAACAATGATGACGGCTGCAACCAAAAAAAAAAAAAAAATGGCCAGGTGTTGTGGTGGGTGCCTGTAATCCCAGGTACTTGGGAGACAGAGGCAGAAGACTCGCTTGAGCCCAGGAATTGGAGGTTGCTGTGAGCTGCGACGCCACAGCACTCTATCCAGGGTGACAGCTTGAGGCTCTGTCTCAAAAAAAAAAAAAAGAATATGACAATACAGCATAAACAAAGCGTCATTTTCCCTAATCAATATAATCATTACAGGATCCATTGCTTTACTGTATCTTCATACTAAGTGTAAAAGTCCTTGTCTCTGATCATGAGCACATGGGGATTCCTGTAAATGACCCAGGGCTCACAGGTTATGCCCTTGCCCAGACGATTCCTGGATTCCTCACAGGACACTCAGGGAGCCTTGAATAACATTCACTACATCTACTCTACCAAAAACTCCCACAGTGAACCTTCCTTAGGTTGTCAGAAATGAGATGGTTGTTGAGTGTGTCCACATCCAAGATCATATACACTTGAACTTCCTCACTTTGGGGTGAATCCCTAGTACATCTCTCAGCTGGTTTGCTACAGCCTTGACCTTGGACACCAGCTCCCCCAGCTAGGCAGTGGGCCTGATGGTACTCATCAGAGAGACCGTAGGGCAGAGAGGACACAGCAAACCCTCCCTGTGGGGCTCCTTCTGCAGTGGGTACAAGCATTAGAGGAAGCAGAAATATCCACATTTCAGGTGCTCAGGATTATCAACATAGTCCAGGCAGACAGGACATCCTCTTATTTCTTTAAAGTGCTCAGCCACAACCCTGTCTTTCCTCCATTAGGGTCCCTCCCTTCTGGCTTCCAACTCTGTCCAAGGACAGCTCAGATCTCTAGTTAGCATTTTAAAGAAGAGGTGGGATTCATTTGATTTCTTTTTTAGTCAACTGCCTCATTTCTTTTAGACCTGAAGATGTGAGTAGTATGATTAATTCCCTTATCATCCGAAGTTATTCTGTTCATCTACTAAGCCCTTTCATGAAGACAGTGCACTAGAAAACCTGATGGTCTCATATCAATCATGCTTCCAAAAGCTAAAACACTGCACTTTCAATTCAGGAGAAAGAGGTCCAGGTGCTTATTCTGAATGTAATTATTAAAGGCAACATGATTACAAGCCTTTCCCAAGACTAGCTAGCATGCTTAGAGCTGAACTATAAGCTCCTCAGAAAAGGGTTTATAGAACTCCTTTGCTCCTAAGAGCTGGAAGATCCTCTTTTAGGATCCTATATTGACAGGCCCATTGATGCATAAAAGTTCTTTCATAATTTAAACACCAGGATAAGAGAATATGGGCGGCGCCTATGGCTCAGTGGGGTAGGGCACCAGCCCCATATACCCAGGGTGGCAGGTTCAAACCCAGCCCCAGCCAAACTGCAACAAAAAATAGCCGGGCATTGTGGCAGGCACCTGTAGTCCCAGCTACTTGGGAGGCTGAGGCAAGAAAATCACCTAAGCCCAGGAGTTGGAGGTTGCTGTGAGCTGTGTGACATCACAGCACTCTACCAAGGATGATAAAGTGAAACTCTGTCTCTACAAAAAAAGAAAAGAGAGAGAGAGAAAGAATAATGCAATGCCTGGAGTTTAATATCTTAATATTTTAGTAAGGAAATTCAGAAGGGAAGTAAAAAAGCACCTCTAATGGTTAAACAGACCTCCAGAATGCTCCAATCAGCTCAGTCTTTTACACTATTTAATAAGTTTTAGGTTTGGCTCCCTACACAAAAAATCCAAATTTAATTCTAGGAGCAAAGATCTTCTGCCTACCACTGAAGATAGAATTCTCAGAAAGTACCCTTATAGGAGAGAAAAATAGTCAAAGAAATGGCGATACTCATTTTGGTATTTCTTACCATCTCAGCCCAACCAAAGACTAAGAGAGCACCTACCACCAATCTCTCCAGCAGATGCTCCAACTACTCATCTGATGTTTAGATTTAACACTTCGCATTAATAGTTAATGACTTATTAATCGCTTGGGGGTTACTAAGTTAGAAAGCTTTAATTAGAATGATTTAATATTTGTTTCCAACCTTATTAAGACCACCACTACAGCCACAAAGTAGTGGCTTATGCCTGTAATCCCAGCATCTTGGACACCCAGATGGGAGAAGTGCTTGGTGCCAGGAGTCAAGACCAGCCTAGGCAACAACAATAGCAAGACCCCATCTCTACAAAATTTTTTTTTTTAAATTAGCCAGGTACAGTGGTGTGTGCCCATAGTCTTAGCTACTTGGGTGTCTGAGGCAAGGGGATTGTTTGAGCCCAGGAGTTTGAAGCTATTGCACTGAGTTGTAATCATGTCACTGCACTTACAGCCCAGGTGACAAAACAAGACCCAGTCTGAAAAAACAAACAAAAATTAACCAAACAAAAGGTCTCTGGCAGTGTGTTACCAGTACCTAGCCTAATTGTCCTTCTTTTAGTTTCACTAGCAAAGACATCCCCTCTTACAATTTGAGGTCAGTCTTTTCACCTACAATTGGATCTCTCTCCTTGGGAAACTTAATCCAACAATTATTCCCTAGCTTGTGTATTTCAGCTTCTCCCTCTCTACTGGTTCTGTCCACCCAGATTCCGAGTATGATGACAATGCTCAGACTCCATTTCCTCACTTCCTTCTCACTCTGAGTAAACTGGCTTCCAGCCACTCAGATTTCACTGAAACAGCTCTCCCCAAAGTCATATAACTGTCAACTCAATGAACAGTTTGGAATTCTATCTCACTCATTCTGTGCTGGAGCACATTCCTTCCCCCTTTCAACGCCACTCTTCCTTTTGAAGCTGAGACTCTGTTTTACCCTAAGTTTTCTTCTCTGTTTTTTTTCTTCTCAGAACACCCCTTAAATATTAACTCATCAAATATTAACTCATCCTGAGTCCTCTTTTCTTTTCATATTCTGTATTATAGATTCTCAAGATATCCTTGGACTCAAAAGTCTGTTGATGGCTTTGGAGAGTAAGTATTCATGAATCATCTAAAACTGCATGAAAAGATTTTGGTATTATGTAGGAGTGGGGGAAATCCATAGCTTTTCCAAAAAATTTAAAAATAGCTGATCTCTATATTCTTCTAGAATGATTTAATCAACTCCCACCGTTTCAATTATAACATATACACTGTTAATTCCCAGATTCACATCTTCAATTTAGGCCTTTATCCCAAACACCACTCTCATTCATATCCAACAGCCTCTTAAACTTTCATACGTCACAAACTCAGTTTGTCTAAAACTGAACTCTTTTTTTTCTCCTTGCTTCTAACACATTTGTCTGCTCTAATGCATCTTTTCAATGCTGCCTACTATCTTTCAAGAATGGCCATCCACCTTAAAATCCTTAGATACACTCTTTCTAAGGCTCAACAACCCTGTTAAGTTATGTATTCGTGGGAAAGATAATGTCTAGACAGGTTCTGCAACTTGCCCAAGATCACAAGATGGGTAACGAGGCCAGATTTGGACCCAATTCAAAGCTTTATGCCTCCGTTCAGAATAAACATTCAAATTTTCAGCTTGGGATCTAAAATTTATTATGATATAATCTAATGCATACCTACCACTCAGCTGTCTCTCTACCCTTCCATTAAAACGCTAATTTCCAGCCTTATTAAAAACATTTACACCCAAGTGGGGCACATTTTCTCATACTTGCGTGCCTTTGCACATACTGTTCTTTCTGCATGGAATGTAGCTCCCTCATTCTCTGACTACTCATTCTTCACTATTTACGTCACTATCACCTCCTCCAGGAGCTATTCCCATCTCTTGTACACAGTAGTTTGACTATGACACCATACATAGTTTACTTGTTTATCTGTCCTATTCTACTAGGAGCAATTTGACAACAGCCCTGATGTCAAATGAAAGCCTGTATTTTAAGGCTCAAAGTTCTATTCCCTGATCCAATATAGCTCACCACATAGTCCTAGTGCATTATAAATCATTCAAAAAGCAAATGAGAGTGAGCAGAACCTCTGCTTGTTTTCCTGAGGAACACAATAAAAATCACAAAGGCGGCTTGGCACCTGTGGCTCAAGCGGCTAAGGCGCCAGCCACACACACCTGAGCTGGTTTGAATCCAGCCTGGGCCCGCCAAACAATGATGGCAGCAACCAAAAAATAGCCGGGCATTGTGGCAGGGACCTGTAGTCCCAACTACTTGGGAGACGGAGGCAGGAGAATAGCTTGAGCCCAGGAGTCGGAGGTTGCTGTGAGCTGTGATGCCACAGCATTCTACCCAGGGTGACAGCTTCAGACTCTGTCTCCAAAAAAAAATCACAAAGGTTTCTTGAAGCTCTGAAGCAAAATCCACCAGTTGAGGTAAAATCAGAGGACCCAGAGCTGGAGCGAAGAGGATGTTCTTAATTAGACAAAGAGATGCCACTGTAATTTTCTGACTCAAGAGTATGCCTTGGGAAGATTAATCTGGCCTTGTTCAAAAGGCCAGACTGCACGAGAGACACAAAGAAGCAGCAGAACCTGTTAGATATCTCCTGACCGATAAAGAAATCTAAGAGCCTGAATTAGGGCAGAGGCAGCAGGAATACAAAGAAGGGGCAAGCAGATTTGCATGACAATGCAGAGGAAGAAACAATGGCCTCTGATTATTAACTAGACCTGGCCTGGTTAAGAATTAACTAGACCTGGTGTGGTTAAGAAAGCAGGAATTCAAGATCATTCTGATATTGCCAGTCACAGAACAAGTAGGAAAGTAGAAACCTTAAATTTTTTTGAGACAAGGTGTTTCTGTCTCACCCAGGCTAGAATACAGTGGCACCATCACAGCTCACTGCAACCTTGAACACCTGGGCTCAAGTGATCTTCCCACCTCAGCCTCTTGAATAGCTAGGATTACAGGTGCACCCCACCATGCCCAGCTAATTTTTAAATATTGTTTGTAGAGGAAAGGTCTCATTATGTTACTGGGCTGCTCTTGAACTCTTGGTCTCAAAATCCTCCTGCCTCAGCCTCCCCAAATTCTGAGATTACAGACGTCAGCCACTGAAGTGCTGGGATTACAGATGAGTCACCGCACTCAACTGAGAGAGGAATCTTTTGATAAAGAAAATAAAAGGAGGGTGGCCCCATATATCAAGGTGGCAGGTTCAAACCCGGCCCCTGCCGAACTGCAACAAAAAAATAGCCAGGGGTTGTGGCAGGCAGTTGTAGTCCCAGTTACTCGGGAGACTGAGACAAGAGAATCACATAAGCCCAGGAGTTGGAGGTTGTTGTGAGCTGTGAAGCCATTGCACTCTACCAAGGGTGACAAAGTGAGACTCTGACTCTTTTAAAAAAAAAAAAAAGAAAGAAAAGGAGGCACAGATTTGGTGAGGGTGTATGGGAACAAATAATGAGGTATTAGAAGGATCTTCCCACAGACCACCGGTCTGGAGTTCAGAAGAGCAGTCTGAATTGAAGACATGAATTTGGAGCTAACAGTTGATAGCTGAAGCTGCGGCAAGGTAGAGCAAGTAACTTGTTTCAACAAATCTTCCTAAGTACCACTTTTACCCAGTGGAATAAAGGATCAAGTGTAACTTTTTAGTTTTGATATTCAAAACCCGTTACAACCCTATGAAAATTCAATTCCAGTTTTTATTGACTGTTTTAAGTGGTTGGAGGAGATAAAGGCCAGGTTTCTAATCAGAAGAAATTTACAATCCATATATTCCTTCAACTTTATCGCTAGACTCTTCTCTGCATATGACTCAGCTACTACCATTCTGATTGCATTATTGTTTCCAAACAAACCTTTCACATCCTGCCTTTTCGCCCAACTGAATATCTACCCTCCCTTTTTTGGTTTTTTTTTTTTTTGCAGTTTTTGACTGGGGCTGGGTTTGAACCCGCCACCTCTGGCATATGGGGCCAGAGCCCTACTCCTTTGAGCCACGGTGCCGCCCCCCTTCTTGGTTTGTCTAACTTAGAGCCTCCTTTCAAGGTCCAGCTGGAGTCCTACTTTTCCCAATATGCCTTTCTGCCCATCCAGCCACTTCTGGGTGACTAGAGAACTTAAAAGTTTATTTAATTTACTTGGCCTTGGGCATATAAAACCTGCTATTAGATGTACTTGTATATAAGTCCTATTTCTCTATCTGAACTGAGCTATTTATAACCAAGATCCGTATTTTTAATTTTCTCAAATATCCAACAATTAGGATAACAGTAGATACTCAAAAATATCACTGAACAAATATATATTGAGAGCCCACTATGGACCAAGGTTCTTTTTTTATTTTTTGCAGTTTTTGGCTGGGGCTGGGTTTGAACCCACTACCTCCAGCATATGGGGCTGGCTCCCTACTCCCTTGAGCCACAGGCGCCGCCCAAATAATGCCTTTTTGGGGGGAGGCCAAGGTTATTTCTACATAGATACATTAAGATGATATTTAAAATAAAAAGCTATTTTCTTTTCCTTTCTTTTTTTTTTTTTTGAGACAGAGTCTTGCCCTTGTTAGAGTGCTATGATGTCATAGCTCACAGTAACCTCAGACTCCTGGGTTCAAGTGATGCTTTTGTCTCAGCGCCCACCATATCACCTGGCTATTTTTAGAGGTGGGATCTCATTCTTGCTCAGGTAATCCACCTGCCTCCGCCTTCCAGAGTCCTAGATTACAGGAGTGAACCACCCTGTCTGACCTAAAATGCTATTTTCAAAGTCAAACCAAGAAGTGATCTCAAATTATGATTAAAAGATTGCTTTTCAACAGGTAACTAAAATTCCCACTCTTTTTTTTTTTTTTGAAATGGAGTTTTACCTGGTCACCCTTGGTAGAAGTCATCCCAGCCTCTTAGCTCACAGCAGTCTCAAAACTCTTGGATTCAAGCAATTCTCTTGCCTCGGCCTCCAAGTAGCTGGGACTATAGGTGCCCGTCACAATGCCCAGCTATTTTTAGAGATAGGGTCTTGCTCTTGCTCAGGCTGGTCTCGAACTTGTGAGCTCAGGCAATGCACCAGCCTCGGCCTCCCTGAGTGCTACAGGCGTGAGCCACTGTGCTGGGCCTTCACATGTCCCTTCTAAACTACAGCTTTCCTAAATTCTTCTTGCCACATCTGGATTCAGAAGACTTTGTACCACTTATTGTACCCATGTAAGCTCAAAGGAAAATGGCTAAACTAAAGATCAAGCAATTAAAATATGCTTACCAATAATGTACAATAGCACCACCATTAAAAATTATTCCTATCCTCAGAAGGCTAAAAATCTACTTTGGGAGGTATCAGGTGCTTTGTAGGGCCTTATAATTTAATTCTCACAACTCTATCAAGTATATCTTCATTTTATAGTTCAGCAAATTAGTGCTCAGAAAGGCTTATTAGTAATTTTCCCAAAGATGCACAGTAAATAGTAGAATTCAGGTTCAAATCTAAGTCAGTCACTCTCTATCAGGGGTTTCTAACCTTTTTATTCCTCTGCCACAAACTGAGAGAATAAGAGTTGCCTTAGGCCACACACTAAATGTACAAACACTAACAATAGCCGATGAGCAAAACAAAAAGGTCCCTGCATACTTTTCACAGTTATCCCACACCACAGATAAGCAAAACAGTCCTCAAAAAAATCAGCATTGGAAAAAAAAACAATCAGCATTGGGATTCATTAAAGGCATCTATGGTTGGTGCACATAGAAAAAGTATCAAAGAATGAGACTTGAGGTTTTAGAAGAAATTGACTTCAACCCAAAATTTAAATTTTACCTTTGGGAAGCTGAGACAAGAGGGTCAAGTGAGCCAGGGAGTTGGAGGCTGTAGTAAGCTATAATGATATTCCCACATTCTAGCTCAGGCAACAGAGTGAGACCCTGACTCAAAAAACATTTTCCTTGGCTCATCGCCTGTGGCTCAAGCGGCTAAAGCGCCAGCCACATACACCTGAGCTGGTAGGGTTGAATCCAGGCCAAGTCCACCAAACAACAATGACGGTTGCAACCAAAAAATGGCCAGGCATTGTGGCAGGCGCCCGTAGTCCCAGCTACTTGGGAGGCAGAGGCCGGAGACTCGCTTGAGCCCAGGAATTGGAGGTCGTTGTGAGCTGTGATGCCACAGCACTCTATCCAGGATGACAGCTTGAGGCTCTGTCTCAAAAAAAAAAAAAGAATTTTCCTTCTGGCTCGGAGCCTGTGGCTCAAGCAGCTAGGGCATCAGCCACGTACACCTGAGCTGGTGGGTTCCAATCCAGCCCCGGCCACAAAACAACAATGATGGCTGCAACCAAAAAATGGCCAGACGTTGTGGCAGGTGCCTGTAGTCCAAGCCACTTGGAAGGCAGAGGCAGGAGACTCTCTTGAGCCCAGGAATTGGAGGTTGCTGTGAGTTGTGATGCCACAGCACTCTATCCAGGCTGACAGTTTGAGGCTCTGTCTCAAAAAAAATTTTTGTTCCTTCCTTCCTTCCCTTCCTTTTCTTTCTTTCCTTTTCCTTTATGTTACTCAGGCTGGTCTCAAATTCCTAGGCTCAAGGGATCCTCCAACCTCAGCCTCCCAAAGTGTTGGGATTACTGGATGTGAGCCACCACCCACAGCCTTATTTCTTAAGAAAAACTGATCTTGTGTTGTTCTTTGAACCATTGGGAATAAGATAACATAGGAGAAAAGTTAGATAAAGAAAAACTCAAGAGTACTAAGAGCCAAAGAGATGAAGGAAGAGCCATATAAGGAGAACAGAAGAAGGAGAAAAGCTCAATAGTTTCTAGAATATTCAATGGAGTATCACAGAAAAAAACACATGTTGATTGGTCATGGTGGCTCATACCAGTAATCCTAGCATTCTGAGAAGCTGAGGTGGGAGGATCCCTGGAGTTCAAGATCAGCCTGAGCAAGAGTAAGATCCCATCTCTACTAAAAATAGCCTAAGTGACAGAGTGAGACTCAGTCTCAATAAAAGAAAAACTAAATATTTCATAGATACAAAGTTTCAAGAATCCTCAAAAATCATTTTCAAGATGAAGAAATTAAAGATGTTAAAAAAATTTAAAACGGCATTACACAGCACTTAGACAGAACTAAGTCTCTATAACTTGGATTTCCTGGTGTCTATCCTACGGTTCTTATTAATAACTCTCTTTTCATCTCCCCTCTCTAAGCCTAAGATTCAACTACAAAATGAGGAATTTGGACTAGGCAAATAAATGGTTCCCAAATATCAGTCTGTGAACCAACCATATCAAAATCACCTGGGGAGCTTTCTTACAAGTACAAATTTAAGCAAATCAAAGGAATATCTACTTTCTTGCTAAAAAGCCCAAGTGCTGCATCTGACCTTCCTTCCCAGAATGGCTCCATAGGCCCTGTTGCTAACAGAGGCTCATAATAGGGAACTTACCCTCTCTAGCCGCCCAGGTACCCCAATCTAACACACAAAGGTTATCCAAAGAAGTTTTGGTTCCAAGAAAAGAGGTGTATTTGTGTGCCTAAACTTGTATAGGGAGAATGGATAAAGATTAGCACTGAAATTTCTTCATATTATATATTGTTCACATTATATTACTACTCAACTACCAGCTAGCATTTATGAACTTATTTTGTATGACGCACTGTGCTGAGTGCTTTAACATCATATACTCCTCATAATACTCCATGATTTAGGTCTATTTTAACCCTCTTTGTAACAAATGAAGAAACCAAGGCATAGAAAGGTTGAGCAATTTTCTCAGCTTGCACAGCTATTAAGTGGTAGAGTAGAAGAAGATTCAAGTAGACAGTTGCTGCCAAAGCCTATTCTCTTAATTATAAGGACATAGTGCCTCTAGGGGGTTAAATGAGAGAAGGTGACCTCCAGGTACATTTTCACCCTAAAACTTTCAATAAAAATTCCAGACTTCCTTATACTTTTGGTTGATTACAGAAAAAGAGCCCTTGGGCTGTAAGTTTATCTATAAGCACATTAAGAAGATGATGATTCTTTCTTCAAGGTCCTAAAGAAGAAATCTCAGTGATATGGGAAAGATAAAAAACTAAATTACTGAAATTGCCCCTCCTTGGCCCCTAAGCATTATTATATTAGCAGATTTGTTTTTCAAAAAGCACTTTAATACTTGATAGTACTGGTCTAGCGCTTAGGAGATCTGTTCAGAATCCTAGCTCTGTAACTCTCTTTCTCTGAGATTTCTTCCAAGGCAGTGGTTCTCAACCTTCCTAATGCCGCAATGCATTTTCATTGTTAAAAAGGGGGTCACAACCCACAGGTTGAGAACCACTGTTCTAAGGTATCTAGGCCAAACGATCAGCAATTTCAATTTTAGTGAAAACTCTGCCTATTTGGTCACAATTTTGCTCCTTTTTAAAGATTCAAAGTATAAAACCAAAAGATACTAGTAGGTTATCAATCCAGTGGTTCTGGGTGGTGCCTGTACTCTCAATGAGTACAGTGCTAGCCCCATATGCCGGAGGTGGCGGGTTCAAACTCGGCCCCAGCCAAAAACTGAAAAAAAAAAAAAAAAAAAAAAAAAAATCCAGTGGTTTCCCAATTTAGATTTCACAGACTAGTAAATGTTTCAAAATAAATTAGAAAGCCTAAGCTAAGTGGTTAACTTTTCATTTTGCTAAGTAGGAATATCTTAAAAATAAACTACCATCTGATAATAATTCTTTCATAAAATAAAAGATATTTTAACATAAAAAGTAGAAGGGATAATTTCAGGATAAAGGAAAGTTCCTTAAATAACTATAGCTTTATTAAAAACATAGTACATGTTCCTTATCTCATTTCATTTTACTGATAATCGACAAGTTGCTGTCTCAGTCTGGCTCCAGTCTGTAAACCCTATGGTTTGGAAACCAAGGAAACCTATGGCCCAAAAGGTTAGCTCACTTGTTTAAGGCCACAGAATATTATATAAATAATCACGATTTAATGATCTGTTACAAGACTCTTCTCCTAGCCTCTAATTCTTCTTTAGGTCCCTATCCCCGACTGTCTTTGAGCCCTTTTCTGTCACAGCTAGCAGAAAAAAGGTACAAGAGAATTAGCAATAAGTACCAAAGAGGAAACCTAAACCATGACTCCTCCTTTCCACCACTGTCCCATCCCCCCAGTCTACTCAGAGGTATTACTCCGTAACCAACCAACTTCTGCTAAAAATAAACTCCGGACTTTCAGTACTATGCAACATAACTTAAAAGTGGTTTCCTGATACAGCAGACACATGAGCATGAATTCAGTCTCTATAAAAAAGTTCCACACCCAAAGCTTGGGCTCTTAACTTGTAGTCACTATACGCATTATAAGAAGTTCTCCCAGGAAGTAGGACACCCCATCTACTTCACTACACATTTTAACAAGCCCAAAGGTTGTAACACCTGCAAGGCTTCAAAGCCCATGCTGTCCTACGAGTCAATAAGAGCAAGGGCTATTTGGGATTCTCAGGACCAGGCCAAAAAAAAAACTTCACATACTAACCCATACAGCACATGCGGCAAACCAGGTGGGCGTTGAACTCTTGCTCATCTTGGTAACTAGGCCACATGGTGCCCCTGCGTCTGTCCCTGCTAAGAGGTTCTCCACGAACCTCTAGCTAGTGGCCAATGTACCCTCAGCACCTCCTCAAAAAGGGCTGAGAAGTGAACAGAGATAGCCAAAGGGCTGGGCGATGAACAGAGACAGCAGAACAGAGGAGAAGCTCCACCCATCACTTCCTACTGACCTCCTTCTTCCCTTGAGGTCAGAGAGGAAGCTCCTCCCTAGGGTACCTCCAAAAACTGGGTCCATGTCTTCAGGCAAACAGCCTGCTGTTCAAAAGCAGCACCCACTCAGTGTTTCCAGACGAACAAAGCCTGCAGACATGAGAGCTTCATATGCCAAAGTCCAATCACAGTATTAAGTGAGTAAGCCTGAGCAAGCAGAAACTGGTCTTTGAGCAACCTTCCATTTGCAGAGCAGAGACTTGTAACCTGGTGAATCTTAGTTACAGGAGAGCCAGTGAACTAACACAGCTTACTGCCAAGTCAGGAAGAGTGTGCATCCATTGTCCAAGAACTTGGTTGGTCCTTGGACTTGACTTTTGTCAGGCAGAAGTATATATAAAGTGTTAACCAACTGAGAAGGTCTCATGCTGAGGGAGACTGTAAGGAAGCAGACACATAAGATCACTGTCCACAGAAAACAGATTCCTAGATTCTGAAGGAGGACTCATTTCCCCACATACAGCTGTCCAAAGAGAAGAGTCACAGTCACTCCCCAATGACTCTACCTACTTTACAGAGTAGCCACACCTTAGCCAGCCTTGGAGGTAGATTAGCACAGCCGATTTTATCAGGTTCAAAAATATCACTTGCTTCTTGCTCCATTCTTTCTCCTCATCCAGCCTCCCCCTTTCTCTTTCCAGATCTCCCTCTGTCTTTACAATCAGTACACTTAACTCAGCTGTGTCAGAAATCCCTTTATCCATCAGTGGAAGGCTGCTTGCTTGTTTGTCCAACTTGTTTTCCGAGTCTTGGCTAATTGTACCAGACAGTGGAATGCCGAAAAAACACAATGAAGGGCTTTTCATTCAGATGGCCCAGCCCATCTATTACTTCTTCACAGTTCTGACCCAACCAGGGGAGAGAACAGCTGAGCTGCTGTGGATGTCAGGACAGACACTCCAGTCCTACCCCATGCCACTCAAAAAGGCCCTGCGGCAGATAAGGGCCTAATCACTGGCCCTCTGCTCTGGCTCCCTAAATAGAACGACTTCTTCAGGCTAATGCTGCTTTCAATCCTTTTCCTGAAGGCAGGGAGGGGGGAGGGGGCAGCACCCCAGAAAGCAAGTTTCCAGAGACTGGTCCAAAAGACTACAATTGAAGAAAAATAAACATGGGCCTAGAAGGATACTCATTTTGAACAAGCCCTGTGCCCTGCCTCAGTTGTCCGACAACTTCCTTACTCCCAATTGGCATCCCTCCCACTTACAACCTGCTAATAATCCTGTTACTGCTTACTAATAACGGGACTCACAGCTGACTTTATCCGTCCTAGATTAAGCTCTCAGTCACCTGATAACCTATGACAATTATACTTATCACACTCTGTCCTTCTTATCACACTCTTCTCAGCATTGGAGAGGAAAGGTTCTCCCAGAATTTACCTCATCCTAGAAAAAGGAATACATAAGAAATAGAGAAGGAACATGTGGAGGTTCCTAGAGCGTGATGTGCCAGGGGAGGGCACAGAGCGCCACAGCCCTTCCCCATATCTCACCCTATGCATCTCTTCATCTGTATCCTATTATATAAAAAACTAGCAATGTTAAAAAAAAAAAAAAGGAAAAGAAAAAAATAAGGAAGGGAGAAGAAAAAGAAACGAACATTTCCTCATTAATATGTAGCAATTTTCCTTTATCAGATTTAAATTCTCTGAGTACAGGGAATTTCTTTCATCTTCATACCTGGGTCTCTAGCACATTCAGAAGGCATTCCATGACTTAAGCTGAAATTAACTAAGCATCTACTGTAATGGCTAGTTCACAAGTAATGTGCTAAGAACTTTAAATATTATTTCATTTAATCCCTATAGCAGCAATTCTCTAAGAAAGGTATCATCATTTATTTCCATTTCAGACATATGACACTAAGATTTCAAAAGGCTGTGGCCAATCATGGTGGCTCACGCCTGTAATTCCAACACTTGGGAGGCCAAAGTGGGTGGATTGCCCTGAGCTCACAGATTCGAAACCAGCTTGAGCAAGAGTGGGACCCTGTCTCTAAAAATAGCCAGGTGTTGTGGCAGATGCCTATAGTACCAGCTACTTGGGAGGCTGAAGCAAGAGAATCACTTAAGCCCAAGAGTTGGAGGTTGCTGTGAGCTGTGATGCTGTGGCACTCTATGGAGGGTGACAAAATGAGGCTCTGCCTCAAAAAAAAAAAGATTTTAACAAGTTAAATAACCTGACCAAGTTCACATATCTCCCTATCCAGCTCCAAAGCTGTGCCTCCTGTTATACCCTGCTATCTCTGAGAGGAACTAAACAAGAATAACTAAACTAGAGGAGGGAATTGTATATACATATATAAGGAGGTAAAATATTCTTGGGATATTAAAAAAAATAAAAGCACTTAATTATGGCCAACTTGAGACTTAGGACACATGAGGTAACTTCTAGAAATACTAAATATTTTCACAGTCTCCAAAAATTATAATAATCATTGCTGGGCAAAATTTGAGGAAAGTAAAGCAAATCCTGCCATTTCCTTAATCCCCAGATCTCAGCAGAACCTCTTTCCTCTGAAGGCACTGCAGACTGAGAGAAGCAGGGGAGAGTCTCAGGGACAAGACCAGTCTATCTGCCAGGAGACAAGCCTTCCCTTCAGGTTCTTAAGAGATCCGAAGCCCAGGGTCAAGGCATGGTGGCTCACGCCTGTAATCCCATCACTCTGGGAAGCTGAGGCAAGTGGATTGCTTGAGCTCAGGAGTTCAAGAACAGCCTGAGCAAGAGCAAGACCCCATCTGTAAAAACAGCCAGCTGTAGTCTCAGCTACTTGGGAAGATGAAGTAAGAGGATCACTGGAGCCCAGGAGTTTGAGGTCTCTGTGAGCTATGAGGCCACTGCACTCTACCAAGGGTGAAAGTGAGTCACTGCCTCAAAAAGGAAAAAAAAAAAAGGCAATCCTAAGCCTCAGAAGGGAAGCTGCTGCTGCTGACAGGGACAACACTTTGATTAGGACAGTAGCTCTAATTATCCAGAGGTGATGAACCAGTACATTCGTTGGCCAGGCCATTGTCCTTTTTTTTGTACAACGTTCATCATTTTATGTTGAAGATAGGAAAAAGTGAATTTGGCTACTACTCATAGATCTTGAAAAGGCTAAAAGGATGAACAAGGTTTTCAAGCCAGTATTTCCACATGTGGCTAAAAGTTAACTGAGAATTAACAGCTATTGACTCTCTTACAGTAGCGAAGAAAACTGAAGCTATAAAGTCAGGTGCAATGGCTCACACCTGTAATACTAGCACTCTGACAGGCCAAGGAGGGAGGATCCCTTGAGTTCAGGAGTTTGAAGACCAGCCTGAGCAAGAACAAGACCCTCATCTCTACTAAAAATAGAAAAAAATAGCTGGGTGTTGGGGCTATGAGCTAGGCTGATGCCACAGCACTCCAGCCTGGAGCAACAGAGTGAGACTGGAGGACAGGAGAGCAGGGGAAGGGTCAAAAAGGGAGGGGAAATTGAAGCTATAGATTTAATTTCTTTCCGAAAATACCCAAATCACCCACTATTAAGGATATAAAAGCAGGCACATAAGTCTTTCCTTTTACTGTATAAGCCCGTGATTCAAAGTACGTTACTAGCTTTTTATACACGCCCACATACATCTATCACATTTCTTGACTCCTAACTATTAAAACAAGTATGTGTATTTTGGTCCAGCAGTCCACAGGTAGTAGTCACAATAGTATTCTTGTGAAAAAATTATAATAATGATAGTAAACAATTACATAGACTTTACTACGTGCAGAATGTATCCTAACAACCAAATCAAAACAAAAATGCTGTATTATTAACCTCATTTTGCAGGTGAGGAAACAGAGACCTCGAGAAATTACTATCACTTCAACAGAAGGGGTAGAACTAGGATAAAAGCACAGGCAGTCCAACTCCAAACTCAACCTGCTCTCAACCACAATTCCATCCTGCCTCTGAGTACACTGCAAGGAATCACAGAAAGGTAGAGACCTTAGTTTTCTTCCTTCTCTTATAGACTAGAAATGTGAAGTCCAGAAGAATTAAATGACCTATCCAACATTACATAGTAAGTAGTAAGTAGAAGAGTCAGGACATAAGAGCCCAGATCTTCTGATTCCAAGTTCAGTGGCCTATCTACCACACTGTACAAATCTAGAAAAAATTAGTAAAGGAAAGAAAAAGACAAAGAACCAACCTTGATTAAACATCTAATGCTTTAGTTATTTGAGCAAATGATAATTGTTATGTAACTTTTTACTCAAATGTTTGTTTCCCTATTATATGCTTTATAAATTTGTCGATAACACAAATGGAGGATAGAAAGTTAAGAAGAATTAAAATTTAAAGAAATCTCAGAAAGAGGGCGGCGCCTGTGGCTCAGCGATTAGGGCGCTGGCCCCATATACCAATGGTGGCGGGTTCAAACCTGGCCCAGCCGGGCCGAACTGCCAAAAACAAACAAACAAAATAGCCAGGCATTGTGGCGGGCTCTGTAGTCCCAGCTACTCGGGAGGCTGAGGCAAGAGAATTGCCTAAGCCCAGGAGTTGGAGGTTGCTGTGAACTGTGTGATGCTATGGGCGTCTACCGAGGGCAATAAAATGAGACTCTATCTCTTTTAAAAAAAAAAAAAAAAAATCAACAACAACAAAAAAAATACCTGCTCAGTGCCTGTGGCTCCAGCTAGTCATGTAAACCTGAAGTGGCTTTTTAAAACTGAGGTGGCGAATTCGAATCCAGCCTGGGCCCACCAAACAACAATGACGGCTGTAACCAAAAAATAGCTGGGCATTGTGGCGGGTGCCAGTAGTTCTAGCTACTTGGGAGGTGGAGGCAGGAGACTCGCTTGAGCCCAGGAATTAGAGATTGCTGTGAGCTGCGAAGCTACCGCACTCTATCCAGGGTGACAGCTTGAGGCTCAGTCTCAAAAAAAAAGAAAGAAAGAAAGAAAGAAATCTCAGAAAGTTAGAAGGATGCACCAAATCTCACAGGACAAAATTTAACTAGGGCACCTACAAATTTTACACTGTAGTTGAAGATAATCAAAGGCACAGCACTAACTGGAGGGGAGATAACAATTTACGTACAAGTTTTGGCCACTTTATCATCCAATTGATTTTAAGTTTCATATGATCCAATAGTGTGATGGAGCTGCTTTAGAAAAAAAAAGAAAGACAGAAAAATGTAATGCAACCTTAGGTTGTACTTTATATGGTCCAGATTCAGGGATTATAGCTGGTCCTTCTAGTGGATGGCTGGAAATGGATCAGGTTATCCAAATCTTTCATTTTACAGATAAAGAAAACAAGACCCTAGGGCAGCACCTGTGGCTCAGTGGGTAGGGTGCTGGCCCCAAATACCAAGGGTGGCAGGTTCAAACCCGGCCCCGGCCAAACTACAACAACAATAAAAAACAGCCCAGCATTGTGGCAGGTGCCTATAGTCCCAGCTACTCAGGGGCCTGAGGCAAGAGAATTGCCTAAACCCAAGAGCTGAAGGTTGCTGTGAGCTGTGATGCCACAGCGCTCTACCGAGGGCAACAAAATAAGATTATCACAAAAAAAAAAAAAAAAGAAAGAAAAGAAAAGAAAACAAGACCCTAGAGAGGGAAAAATATGTCCTTTCATAAATATATAAAAAAGTAAAATGTTCTTTTCCAATAACCATAAAGGCTTTTTCTTGCTTTTACTACCAAAATGTGAACTATTAATAAACTAAAACATAGGGCAACTCTATATCATTCAATCACCCATTTGCCTCAGGTCACAAGTCAAATTAGGGGAAGCCTTCTAAATGCACAAATGAACAGGGCATGGGTTCTCCCACAGCTTATAGTTAATGCTATCTTTAAATCTTTCTCTTATTTATTTAAGTAATATTTACTGACACTTATTTTGTCTCAGATCCTTGAGATGATTAAGAATTCCTGTTCTAATTGGTGGGGAGACAGAGACAAGCTAAGCGAGGTGACAGTGCAGGTCTGAACAAGCAGTAAAAACAGAGTGCTACTACAGCACAGAACAGCTTCTTTCAACAAAGGGTTTCCAGAGGCAGGAACCACTTACCTCGAAGGACGTGCACCAAATGGTCCAGTTGAAAAGAGGGTACAGGCATTTCAGGTTGAAATCTACCAGTTTGTTTTGTTTTGGTTTTTTGTAGAGACAGAGTCTCACTCTATCACCCTCGGTAGAGTGCTGTGGAGTCACAGCTCACAGCAACCTCCAGCTCTTGGGCTTAGGCAATTTCTTGCCTCAGCCCGCCGAGTAGCTGGGACTACCGGCGCCCACCATAACGCCCGGCTATTTTTTTTTTTTTTTTGATGCAGTTTGGCCAGGACCTGGCTTGTGCCCACCACCCTCAGTGTATGGGGCCAGCGACCTACTCTTTGAGCCACAAGAGCCGCCTGAGATCTACCAGTTTTTTTTTTTTTTTTTGAGACAGAGCCTCAAGCTGTCCCCCTGGGTAGAGAGCCATGGCATCACAGCTCACAGCAACCTCCAATTCCTGGGCTCAAGCGAGTCTGCCTCCCAAGTAGCTGGGACTGCAGGCGCTCGCCACAACACCCGGCCATCTTTTGGTTGCAGCCGTCATTGTTGTTTGGCGGGCCGGGCTGGATTCGAACCCGCCAGCTCAGGTGTACGTGGCTGGCGCCTTAGCCCGTTGAGCCGCAGGTGCCGAGCTAGATCTACCAGTTTTTAAATGAAGCTGGAGTACTGGGTGCTTGTAAGGCCAGGAAAGGAAATAAAACTAGTGAAATAGGCAGAGAGTAGATCATAAGAACCCTTTTAAGTTGAGCTGAAGAATTTGAACTTT
>CAUYON010158116.1:0-12802 GCA_963573935.1 Arctocebus calabarensis | reverse complement strand
CTGGTGCTGTAGTCACAGCTGCTGGCAGGATTAGACCGAATGAACACACGCAACCACTTGCCAGATCTCCACTGCTTTTGCCTTCCTCAGGGGGTCCAGAAGTCTCATGCTGTCTCCCTGTGTCCCCAAAGGGATGTTTCTGGGCAGATCTCGCTAGCCAGGGATACTTGAAGTCTTCTCTCCCCAGTCTCACCAAGCCCAGTTGCAAGGAAGCTGTTACTGGCCACCATCTTGGCTCTTCCTCATAATGAGTTAATTTTTGTAAGTGGTAGGAGGTGCCAGTTCAGTGGATACCTGATACATGTGGATAACCAGGTGTTCTGGAACCATTTATTAAATAGGGACTATTTTTCCCAATGTATGCATTTGTTTGCTTTGTCAAAGATCAGGTGGTGATATGAGGCTGGTTTCATCTCTAGGTCCTCTGTTCTATTCCATAGACCAATGTCTCTATCTTTATATATCATGCTGTTTTGATTACTATTGGCTTGAATAATCTGAAGTCTGTTAAAATGATGCCTCTAGATTTGCTCTTACTTTGTAGAATTGTGACAGCTATCTTAGTTTTTTTCCTGGTTCCATATAAAATGAAGAACCATACTTCAAAATATGACAATGGAATTTTAATGGGGAGTATATTAAATCTGTACATTGCTTTGTATAGTAAAGGCATTTTGATAAGGTTGATACTTACCAGCCATGAACATGCTACATTTTCCATTTGATAATGTCCTCTGCTATTTCTTTTCTAAGTGATTCACAATTCTCTCTGTAGAAATCCTTCACAACCCATATTAAATAAATTCCAAAGAATTTCATTTTCTTTGGAGCTATTGTGAAGGGTACTGTATGTTTAAGTTGATTCTCAGCTTGCCTGTTGTTGGTGTATAGGAAGTTCTATTGATTTATAAACATTGATTTTATATCTTGAGATGTTGCTGTATTTCTTGATCACTTCTAGGACTCTTGTAGTTATGTTCTTGGGATTTTCTAAGTATAATATATCAGAAAAGAGTGATAGTTTGATCTCCTCTGTCCCCATGTGAATACACTTGACATCCTTCTCTTGGCTCATTGCATTGACTAGGACTTCCAGCCTTATGTTGAATAGTGGTGGTGATGGTCAACATCCTTGTCTGGTTCCAGAGCTCAGTGAAAAGGCTTTCAGTTTTTCTCCATTAAGTATCGTGTTGGCTGTGGGTTTGTCACAGATGGCTTCTATCAGTGTAAGAAACGTTCCATCCGTGCATATTTTCTTAAGAGATCTTATCAACAAAGGATGTTGAATTTTGTCAAATGCTTTTTCTGCATCTATTGAGAGGGTCATATGGCCTTTGTTTTTACTTCTGTTCATGTGATGAATTATGCTTATGAATTTGAGTATGTTGAACCAACCTTTAGACTTCTTTGTACATTTTGGATAATGGTTCTTTATCAGATCTGTCTTTTGCAAATATTTTTCTCCCAGTCTGTGACTTTTCTTCCATTTTCTTGATATTGCATTTTATAAAGCAGAAGTTTTTAATCTTAATGAAGTCCATCTTATTAATGACATTTTTCTTAGACCATCCCTTTGGTGTTGTATGTAATAAATAATTGCCATAGTCAAGGTCATCTAGGTTTTTTCCTGTGTTGTCTTCTTGGAGTTTTATAGTTTTGCAATCAGTTCTGTGATACCAATTTAAGCTAATTTTTTGTGAAAAATATAAGGTCCGTGTCTAGATTAATTTTCCTTTTCTTTTTCTTTATTTGCCTGTCCAGTTGTTTTAGCATTATTTTTTGACAGGACTGTTTTCACTTCATTGTATTTACTGTGGTTCTTTGTCAAAGATCAGTTGACTATATTTATTTATAGTTCTATTTAGGGGACCTACATTCTGTGTCTACATACTGATTTGTTTATTCTGTTGCCAATGCCACACCATTCTAATTCTTGCATCTTTATATTAAGTCTTGAAGTCAGGTAGTGTTAATCATCCAACTTTATTCTTCTTCAAAATAGTGTTGATTATCCTTTGTCTTTTGTCTTTCCCTATAAACTTTAGAATCAGTTTATAAATATCCACAAAAACTTACTGGGATTTTGGTTGGGATTGCAGTGATTCTATAGATCAAATAGTGAAGCATGGACATTTTAACAATATTAAGTGTTCCTCTTCATATGCATCTTTCCATTTTTTAGTTCTTTGATTTCTTTCAGCAGAGTTTTTATAGTTTTTCTCATATAGATCTTGTACTTATTTTGTTAGATTTATATCTATGTATTTTATCTTTTCGGTGCCAGTGTGATGGTGTTGTGATTTTAATTTTGTATTCTACTTATTCATTGCTAGCATAAAGGAAAGTGACTATATGTAATAATAAATAACTATAAGATACAGTATATAATTTTGTGTGTTACCCTTGTATCCTGCAGCATTGCTATTATTACTCATTAGATACAGGAGTTTGCTAAATTTTTTTTTGATCTTTGTCATCCAAGAACAGTTTCATTTCTTTTTTCCCTAATCAGCGTACCTGTTGTTTCTTCCTTGTCTTGTTGCATGAGATATGACTTTGAATATGATGATGAAAAGGAAAAGAAACAAGGCATAATTTTGCCTTGTTCCTCATCTTATATGAATTCTTCAGGTTCCTCAACATTAAGTATGAAGTTAGCTATAGGTTTTTCTAGGTATTATTTATCAAGTTGAGAATGATACCCTCTATTTTTAGTTTAGTAAGAGTTTTTAAAAAATCTTGAACTTCTACAAAAAAAATTGTGAAACCCTAAGAAAAGAAATAGCAGAAGACATTGAATGAGCATACCATTATCCTGGCTGGGAAGAATCAACATTGTTAAAATATCTGCACTTCCCAAAGCAATCTATAGATTCAGTGCAATTCCCATTAAAACATCACATTGTACTTTGAAGAACTGGAAAAAATAGTTCTTTGTTTCTCATGGAACCAGAAAAGATAACTCAGATACCTAAGACAATTTTTAGAAAAAAAAAGCCAATGCCATTATCCTACCAGACTTCAGGCTATATTACAAGTCCACAGTGACCAAAACAGCATGGTATTGCCACAAAAATACAGACATAGATATATAGAACTGAACAGAAAGCCAAGAGGTGAAACCAGTCTCTACTTGTCATCTGATTTTTATAAACCAAACTAAAGCATATAGTGGGGAAAAGAATCCCTATTCAATACATGGTGCTGGGAGAACTGTATAACCACATGTAACAGACTTAAATTGAACCCACATCTCTTACCACTTACAAAATTTGATTCAAGATGGATAAAATATTTTAATCTGCCATAAAAAGATGGCGACTTTAAATCTTTTGTGTTAACCTGGATGGAATTGAAACACATTCTTCTTAGTAAAGTATCACAAGAATGGACAAGCAAATATCCAATGTACTCAATACTAATATGAAGCCAGTAAATGATCTAATTCATGCCCACAGAGGAGAAAACCTAATTTCAATTTAAGTTGCGGTGAGGGGGAATGAGAGAAAAGGGAGAAGGGAGGTGAAGGAGGGGTTTGGAGTGCTCCCACTTAATGGGCACAACGTAGGAGTGTATGGCTCCTTTTGAGTGCAGGACACAACTACAAGAGGGAATCTATATAACAAACTCAAATATTGTCACCTGGTTATCTGTATCCTCACATTAACCTGAAGTAAAATAAAAAGTCATAAATGAATATTCCATTTATTGATAAGATAGTATAATTTTCTTCTTTAGCCTGTTCATGTGATGGATAACATTAACTAATTTTCAGATTTTGAGCTAGCCTTGCAAGCCTGTAACAAATCTCATTTGGTTGTAATGTATAATTATTCTTTTTATAAATTCTCAGATTTGATTTGCTAATATTTTGTTTAGGATTTTTGCTGCTATGTTCATGGGAGATATTAGTTAGTCATTTTCTTTATCTGTAACATCTTTCTCATTTTGGTATGAGGGTTCATAGAACGAGCTAGAAAGTATTCCCTCTACTTCTATCTTCTGAAAGAGATCATTTAGAATTTTGATTTTTCTCTATTGACTTCCTATTTTCAGTTTCATTAATTTGCAGTCTAATCTTTATTATTCTTTTCTCTTGCTTTCTTAAGATTTAATTTTCCTTAGATGGAAACTTATATTATTGATTTTTAGATTAATCTTTTATAACATTATATGCATCAATACTATAAATTTCCCTCTAAGAACTGTTTTTGCTCCTTCTCACAATAAATCAGTGTTTTAATTGTCATTTAGTTCAAAACATTTGTTCATTTCTCTTGGCATTTATTTTGTAACTGATGTATTATTTAGAAGCATTTTATTTAATTTCCATGATTTTTGAGATTTTCTGATAATTTTTCCATTATTGTCATTAATTTCATTATGGTTTCAGAGCAGACATTGTATGAATTCTAACCTTTTAAATTTAAAAGGTGTGTTATGGCTCAGGATGTAGCTTATTTTGTTGAAATTTTCATTCAAGCTATGGAAAAATGTGTATTCTGTTGTTGATGGATGAAATAGATATTGATTATATCTAGTTGATTTATTGTGTTCAGTTAAACTTTGTCCATATTGATTTTCTTCCTGATAGATCAGTCCATTTCTGACAGAGGGCTATCAAAGTCTACAACTATAAAAGTGGGTTTAACTGCTTCTCCTTGCAGTTCTTTGCCTCACATGTTTTGATGCTTTGTTAGGCTTATGTATATTAAGAATTGTTATGTCTTTTGGGGAACTCTCTCCTCTGTCATTATGAAATGTCCCTTTTTATCTATAACTTTCCTTGCTCTAAGTCTTCTCTAAAATTAATATAGGAATTCCTGATTTCTTTTGATTAGTGTTAGCATGATCTATTTTTCTCTATCAATTCACTTTTATCTATATGTAATTTTATATTTAACGTGAGTTTCTTGTAGACAAAATATAGTTGAGTCTTTTTCTTTAAAGGTTAGTATTTGCCTTTAAATTGGACATCCACTCCAGAGGTACTTCACATAGGATAATGGTCTCCACATCTACTGTGGAGTTGCTGTGAAAGACATTATTTTATTTCTTTTTGTTGCTGAGTAGCACTCCATGGTATACACACAGCACATTTTTTTCACATTTTCTTTATCCATTAATGAATTTATAGGCACATATAAGATTATATTGTCAGCTGACAGAGGTAGCTTGACCTCTTCTTTTCTGATTTGGTTACACTTTACTTCTTGCATTATTGCTCTGGCTAGGACTTCCAGAACTATGTTAAATAGAAGTGGTGATAATGGCCACTTTTTAATGCCATTTTTTGATTTTTTACTGTTGAGTTGTTTGAGTTTCTTATATATTCTGAGATTAACTAAAGTGTCAGGTTTTTGCTTTTAACAGTTCATGTAACAAGGGTCTGCATTTTGAATATTCTTCAGTCATTATCTTGAGTCCACAAGATGGCAGTGTATTCTCAGGGACCCTTAGGAAAGTTGTTACATGCTTCTACGTGTGTATGGGTATGCATGTGTGTGTGTGTGTGAGGGGGGAGGCCGATGGGGGGGAGAGAGAGAGAGAGAGATATGAGGGGAGTGGCTTAGTGCCATAACAGAGGTGATATAAAGTGTTTTTCTTCCAATTGGTATCATAGATTCTTTTCATCATTTCTAAGGCAGAAGAATTATTAATGTCTGAGCTATAATCATTTTTTTTAGAGGTTAAAATGTTAATGCTCAGTGAATTGGGGGAGAAAACAATGAGATCCTTCAGAGTTTTGATAGCAATCTTGTGTCTTCAGTTACGTGGTGAGTTACGAGCATCATCATAAGAAAAAAAATACATAATTATTATTGTCTATTGTAGGCCTATGGGCAAAATCATGATTTTTTTTTCTCTAAATAAGGGAAGGTGGGAGGCCTGTGAAAAATGATTTCATTTTGAGGGAGTAAGCATCCATTATCCAACCGACCTTCTTTAACCATTGTCTTTTGCACAGGGGTGAGGAGCCAACAGAAGGAGGTAGAGCAGAATCCTGAATTCCTCTCTGTTCCTGAGGAAACCGTGGCCTCTCTCAACTGTACTTACAGCAACAGTGCTAATCAGTACTTCATGTGGTACAGACAATATTCTGGAAAAGGCCCTGAGTTGCTGTTGTTCACAGCCTTGGCTGGTGAAAAACCAAATGGAAGGTTTACAGCATATCTCAATAGAGACAGCAAGTACGTCTCCCTGCTCATCAGAGACTCCCAGCCCAGTGACTCAGCCACCTACCTCTGTGCAGTCAGCACACAGTGCTCCCCAGGCACCTGCAGCCTGTCTTGAAACTTGCTAGGGCCCCAGGAACATCTGGGAACAGAGCTTAGCCTGCAGGGCAGAGATGTTCTATTTGCTCTGTAGAGGCAAAAGGAAGTTAAAAGGAATAGTGTGGCAGGTTTAATTAATTAGGAAACCATTTTCACATTTCTGAACATAATAGAGACCCTTAAAAAAAAAAAAGGAAAAACACAATATTGCTCTAGTCTTGTTTTTCCACTTTAGTTTAAAAAAATTTTTTTTATTGGAGTATGGCTGGGATCCAAAAAGGTGTATATATTTACTTTATATATCTTGAAATTTTGTAAGTCATAATTGTCTTAGAGTCACCACCACATCTCTTCTTACAACTGTAACCCCACTTCTGAATTATATAAGTATACATTTGATGGATAGATGGAAGGACTAGAGTCAGTGGATGAGCAATGGTTAAAACAAAAAACCTAGATAGTTGCAGAGATTAAACATTAAGGTGGGCTTATGTTGCCATTTGTTGTAAAATCTGAATCAAACTCAAAAGTCTTGGCTTGAATGTTGCAGTTTCTTGATCCCTATGTCCTTGAGTGTGGTGTGGAGATCACAGGGAACTTTAGCCTTAGCCATAAAAGTGCCTCAGGGACTCAGCAGGGTGTGGGAGCACAGAATGACCACAGATGTCCAGAGAGGGATCTCTGAGTAAGTACCTAAAAAAGTCCCAGACATCAAGGGGCTTTGTAGTGTTGAGTAAACATTTGTTTGGGGCAAAGACCAAAAAACCCTAAACAAGACAGTCTTCAGAATGTTTTAGCAAATATTGGTCAGGAGCATCGGAAACATTGAAGATCATGTGAATGTTCCCCCCTCCTGAATATGTGGCACTATGGATTTGCCCTATAATTTATGACAAGTCCAGGAAAATTATATATGTGGCCTAATGACAATAAAGCATTTAACTTAAATTAAGTTGAATTAAATGAAAAAAAATTTAAAGTCATCTGTTAGTTATCACATTTTTATGTGATAAAATAATTGTATTCTATGTAATCCAAGAGGTGAAAAAAACCTTGGAAATAGAGAATGAAGATTTCTGTTTGTTCACATAGTCATAAACAAATAAGGATGCAGCCCAATCAGAATTTGCCTCAACTTCTCAATCAGCTGAACTGAGGATTCTGAATGAATATATCCAAGTTCTGGAAGAAAGATTTGAAAAGCAGTGAGCAACAGCAGACATTGTGCTTAAATCAAGAGACTCTTCCCATGAATGTATCCTACCCAGTACAATCAAATTAATATTAATTAAACAAATCTACATTTTCTGTGGGAAAAACTAAATTACTAGCAAATTCCTGAAAATGCTGTTTATCTATGTGCTTAGTGTTCTTATCTACTGATTTGTAAATATTAGCATCCTTAGGTCCCTCATGGGCCTCACTACTATGTCAATTGTAATGTATTTAGCTAAAGAAAGTAGCCATGTGTCAGGCAATTGAATAGCTGCTAAAGATGACAGATTATCTGCCATTATGTTATGGGGGCTGGGTGGGCTCATCTAAGAATTACAGCTTTGCCCTGGCAGCAGCTGTCAGGAAAGGGAAGCACTTCCACTGTTAAATTGCTGCTTCCCCCAGTGGGATTTTAAACTACTTCCTTTTCTCTGTCCACTCTTGGTTTTCCCTCTAATCCTCAGGATCCCTTTTGGGAAAGAGATGATCAGGATCTTATTTTCAGTCTTTTCTTTACTTCTCCTCTCTGTCTTTCATACCTAAATTAATGCTTAGGTATTCATATAAGAAAAAGTGGGTATTAATGTCTAAGTACTTTAAAAGCATAGTTCTGGGAAGGAGATGTGGAGGTTATAATTGAACCCCAGTCCACTGACAGTAATAAATTTTTGTTTTGAGTAGAGAAACAAGTGTATGGCAGGAATGCTTCTGGAATTGCAGCCCAATTTTTTGGCAGTTATTTTCATTGACCGGGGAAAAAAATAAAAAATTATTGTCTTTATGTTAGTTTGCATTAATTAATTGTTGTCATGTGATCCAAGTTTATTTTAAGTATGAGTTCCTTGTCTAATTTATTTTTTTTCCCTTTAGCACCAAATAAAGGAATAATCTCTTTTACTAAGTTTGATGCTCACATGTAGCAGCACAGGGTCATGTGAACTAATTGATATTCTCCACTCTTCCTGACGAATAGCTTTACAACAACAACAACAACAAAATAGAGTGTCTTAATGGTCAAAGTTCAGAATATTGTGTTTTGTGACTAAATTCTCAGTGAAGTAAATTATTCTTCTATTTGAACATTAATCTCATTTTCATGTATTAATATTTTAGGATTGATAGCATGTACTACAGGTGACGGTATCACAGGTTCAGGAAGGAAAAAACACGTTCTGTCTGAGTTTTGATAACACATTTCCACGAAGGGTTGAAAGAAAGAAAACAGTTCGCTCTTATGAATCCTTGGCCCCGCCGCTGCCCTCCAGAGGGCGATGTTGCACCTGTGCAGATCATCATCACCACACCTTGAGCCCCTCCTCCCTGAAGCTGGCAGATAGACCTCCGGCATGTCTGTGTAACTAGGGGCATGTGACAAGAACAAGAGGACAGAAAGCATGTGGACTCCTTAAGGGGAAAGCCTCTTTTTAGTCATTTTTGAAACTTGTCCAACCCAGAGTCTCCATTCCTCCTGGGTACTGAGGCTCAGTGACCTTGGCCACCCACCTGCCGGGTCCTGGAGTGGTCCCACTGCTCAGCCATGCCCCTGCTGCTCCTCCCAATGCTTGAGGTGATTTTTGCCCTGGGTGAGTAACACTTCACTTGTTTCCCTCCTTTCATGAAAGCAACTGAGTTCTAACTGGATCTGAATAGAGACACGTTTTCCTCCCAGCGAAGTCTGAGCTGCTTTTACTTACAATAGCATTGCCGTTGCAGGAGGAACCCGGGCCCAGTCAGTGACCCAGCCTGACGTTTCCCTCCCTGTCCTTGAAGAAACAGCTCTGGAGCTGAGGTGCAACTTCTCGACTAGTTTTTCACCAATTCTTATGTGGTACGTACAATATCCCAACCAAGGACCCCAGCTTCTCCTGAAGTACGTATCAGGGAGCACCGTGGTTAAAGGCATCCAAGGTTTTGAGGCTGAATTTATGAAGAGTGAATCCTCCTTCCACCTGCGAAAACCTGCAGCCCAATTGAATGACTCGGCCCAGTACTTCTGTGCTGTGAACGACACAGTGCTTGGGGCTGCAGGGGGAGCCTAACACAAACCTCCTGAGACTCTTCCTGTGACTCAAGAACTCAACCTGGGGAGTTTTCCAAAAGGTCTCTTTTTCCTATACCTCCTGTGAAGGCAAATGGGGCAGGGTTGGTAGGCTGAGGCCTGGGAAGTGCTTTTCTCCTGTTTCAACATCACTGCTGGGCCCCATTCAGATACACTTTGTCCCATAAGGAGGTCTTATGGTGAATTTCTTCAGGTGAAATCTTCATTCCCAGCACTAAGTCCCACTTTCACACTGTGAAGAAAGTACATCATAAAGTGTCAGGCCTCTGAAATTAAGAAAAGGCAACAACAACTTATGTATTTTTTCCTGGCACTCATTATGGCAATTAGCACTGCTTCAGGTTTTAATGAATACATGAATATCTACACACAAAAGATGCACTTGGTTGCTATGTCAGCTGACAAGCTGTGCAGCATAGATTCTTAATCAGTGCACTAGAGATTCTCAACCTAGATTATAACGCTTAACTTCTAGCACATACATAATATCACACTGTGTGTTACTGACATATTTTAAAGAAAATTAGACCTCATAATATTGAGATATTTAACCTGGGGGCATTACACAAAACCAACAAACTGAAAATAATTTTTAATGTAACATTGAAAATGTAAAAACCACTTAGTTGTAACTTTTTTTGAAACAGTTATTTTAGTGAATAGATATTTTTTAAAAATTAAAAATTTCAGGCATAAAAATTTAACCTATAAAGAGATAGCTATAGATCTCCAAGGTATTCTATTTTCTTTGGAGAAGCGGTAAAGTGTACTGTATCTTGGATTTGATTCTCAGTTTGCTTATTGTTGGCATATATTAAGGATACTGATTTGTGAACATTGATTTTCACAATGTGAAACAGAGGTTGTATTTTCTTTTCCTTTGTGGTGTCCTTTGAAGCACAAAATTTACTTTTGGTGGTTTTAGTTATCTGTATACTTTGCTTGCTGCTTAGTTTGGGCTGTTATATCTAGGAAAGGATTACTTAATCCAAAGTTGTGAAAAATGTATACTTATTTTTTCTAAGAGTTTTATGGTTTTAGTTCTTAGATTAAAATTTATGATCTATTTAAATTTAATGTTTACATGTAATTTGAGTAGGGATCCAACACTATTCTTTTGTGTGTAGATATTCATTTGCCCCAGCACCATTTGTCAGAAAGACTATTCTTTTCCCATTGAACTGTGCTGATACACTTGTGGGAAACATTTGTAAAATTTATTACCATTATTATTTTTAAAAGATAAAGTCTCACTTTATTGCCCCAAGCTGGAGTGCAATAGTGTGACCTAACCCTAACCCCTGCAGCCTTGGGCCCACGTGATCCCCTCCTCAACCTCCAAGGTTTATTTCTGGACTCTCAGTTCTTTTGCATTGATATATATGCCTTTTCCCCCCAGTGCTACACTATCTCTTATGTTTTATGGTAGATATTTATTGTTTCATCTTCCATATTTAGAAATGTGATCCATCTTGAATTAACTTTTCTATATGCTGTCAAGTGGGGGGGTCAAAGTTTATTCTTTACACTTAATACTTAGAGCAGAATTTGTAGGGCAGGGGCTGGAGTTAAGACTCAGGACTGGAGAAAGGGCCCCCTGAGGCCCACACAGTGAAGTTCTGTGTGACACAGGGTTGTGTGTATCTGTTTGACATGGTGTGCCATTGCTCCTTCTCTTCAATTGTCATCAAGTGCTCAGCGCAAAACACTTAGATTCTCCTCTATCTTGTAGCACAGTGGCACTGCTTGCCACTACATAATACATCCTCCCCAGTCATTTGGGAAGATTTCATAGAATTAAACCTTCCAAGCAGCAGAATTAAGTTCTGAGAGGGAAGCTATTTGTCTAGATAGTTGAGCTGGTCTTGGGTTGTATGTCAGGGTCTGTGACTTCCTTATATGCTAAGTAAATATTGGAAGTATGCATATTACGAGAAGGAAAAGGATATAGTGTTTGAGAATGTACTATTATAAAAGCCTAGATATCAAGGAAAAAACATCTATTTAGGAATATTTCCTTTGTCTAAATTTGCTTTATAATTTTTTTGGTGTGGCAAAAACATAATAAAAATAATTGAAACTCACTCTTCGCAGATGATATGATTGTATATCTGGAAAACACCAGAGATTCTACTACAAAACTTTTAGAAGTGATTAAGGAATACACCAATGTCTCAGGCTACAAAATCAACACCCATAAATCTGTAGCCTTTATATATACCGACAATCCCAAGCTGAAAAAACAGTCAAGGACTCTATTCCTTTCACAGTAGTGCCAAAGAAGATGAAATATTTGGGAGTTTGAACAGCTTCCTTGTGGCTGGGCATGATGAGACTGGGGAGAGAGGATTTAGGGCATCTCTGGCAGGTGGGATCTGCCAAGAAACTTCACTTTGGGGACACAGGGAGACAGTGTGAGGCTCTGGACACCCTGAGGAAGGCAAAAGTGGTGGAGATTGGGCAAGTGGTTGCGTGTGTTCGTTCTGTCTGATCCTGTCGGCAGCTGTGGGTGGGGCAACAGTGGGACTGCAGGCTGAAAAGGCCTTGCCTGTGAGCTGTTTGGGTTTCTTTTGGACTTGGCACTTGATTGAACTGCCTTGGGAGAACTTGGGCAGGAGTGTGGGGGTTTTTGAGTGTTGTCTGGGGCCCCAGACTGGGCCACCGAGCCAGACAGAGCTGCCGGTGTTTGGTGGTGGGCTGTGTGGAGCCATTGTGGGAGAACTACCCTGGCAAGCTCCACCCTAAGGGTCACAGAACAAGGATTGGGCAGGAGCGAGTAATCTAGTGACTGAGCAGCCTAAAGGCGGGTACTAAGACGCCTCACAGCCTTAGGCCTCAGGGGCATAGGGTGAGACCAGTTTTGGCACATTGGGTAAGTGGAGAGCCACTTAAGGAGTGATCCCAGCCACAGTGCTTTCCTAGGAAAGCTTCTGTTTAGCCCAAGTTAGCAATTTAAAGTGTCTTCTAAGCAGGCTGAGGAGGATTTAAGCTCTCCACCCTGCAGGGTTTGAGAAATCATTAGAAACACAGGGTCATTCCCTACAAAGATCCAGTAACAACAGAGCGATTCTGCCAGGATCTGATCTGGGAGAGACATCTCCCCAACTCTGAGGACAGTCATAGGCAACAGTGAAAAATAATCATGAGGCAGAATCAACAGAAAAACTCTGGCAATATGAATAACCAGAGTAGATCAACTCCCGCAAGGAATGACAAGGTAGATGAAGCACAAGATCCCTTGCATAAGCAAATG
>CAUYON010158115.1:0-30171 GCA_963573935.1 Arctocebus calabarensis | reverse complement strand
TAGTAAACGAGAAAATATCATGAATGGTATGTCAATCAGGTTGATAAAATATCTCAGATTGCATGTGAAGCCCCCACACTGTACCCCATGGTTGAACTAATGTACACAACTATGATTCAATAAAAAAAAATAATAATAATAAAAAAAATAAAAAAAATAAATTAAAAAAAAAATTTAACTAAAAAGAGAGGGAGAAAGAGAATGTAAAAGAGTATCACTTACCATATGACCTGTAACTAGTTTTCTAAAGAAGATAATGATAAGATGGGGAGGGGGGGTAGTTTTTCTTGCAAAGTGATAAAAATAATTTCTTAAAATCTAAATTCCTACCACTTCACTCTGAGAGGAACAAAACAGATACCCTCCCTTCTGCTTAATTTCGCTTCCCTAAGTGGACTGGAATACAAACAACTGAGTTCAATTCTACACATGTATCTAGTTCTTGATGCAGAATATGACAATGACAGCAGAACTAAGGGGAAATTCCATGTTCATATGGCGTAAACGTTTATTCAATTTGTAGAAAGCAAAGTCTTTTCTACTTTTCTGCATAGTACTTCCTAATTGTAAACCCCTTAAAGAGATCATCAGTAACTGAAGAAAAATGGAGAGAATTTCACACACAACTTTGGGAAGAAATAAAATCTGAAACTCACAAAAAACTCTAATCAACAACATGAGGAATTAAAGATTCTTGCTTTAAAAATCAGAAACTTAGCTTTTGATTTATCAATTCCACACTTTTTCTGCTTTTGAAATCATTAATTTATACTCACTTAAAACATACTTTTAAAACTTAGTTATTTTTTTCTTTCTTTTTTTGGCCAGAGCTGGGTTTTAACCCACCACCTCTGGTATATGGGGCCGGCACCCTACTCCTTTGAGCCACAGGCACTGCCCAAAACTTAGTTATTTTTAATTCATTTAAAAAAAACAAAACAAAAAAAAAGCAAAACTCACCTTTAGCCTGCATCCGCGTTCTAAGCAGGTTCATAGGGAAGCTGGCTAACTGACCACAAGTGTGAGACAATGTGCTACACCCCAGCAAAATCATTATCCCAGGATTTACAGAGTTTCTTGAATAATGTTCTATCCAATAATTCTTCAAAATCTGGCAGAGAAAAGAGTAGTAAACATTCTTTAACTACTATGTAACTCTTAAGTAGATAAAACTTTAGTATAGAGAGGCTCTAACCCAGGATAAAGCACATAGATGTTTTCAAATAATCATATTCATAAAACTTCAGTTTGAGCTGTCCTATGTTTGTGTCTGTGTGTTTTGTTTATTTCATTTTTCATTTGTTTTGTTTTGCCTTGCTAGTTTTTTGGTTTGTAATGATATCCAAAGACCTGAGCAAAAATTTGTAAATTATCACAGGAATTAAAAGACTATTGTAGAGAGAAATACAAGATAACCCACTCTAGGTTAACAACATTTTCTTGGCTTTTAAGAAAGACTCATCTTTCCATATTTGCATTTCCTTGAATAAAATGGCTACAAGAAGTTATTTAGAAATGAGTTTTAAAAATTACCAAGTATCTTTAGAACTGTTTATTTATTAAAGGATAGCAACTTTACCAACATGATGCTTTTGAAAACTAAATTTCAAAATGTCTTTATTGCGTGTAAACTTATTACAGTCAAGTAACAATAAAGAGAATGCATAATGGCATCTGGGATGCAAACAGAAGATACTGACCTATACAAGTCAAAATGGTGATAGCCTAACATAAATAGCAGCAACCAATTTATTTTAGTAAGACCATAGAAGCAAGAAATCAAAAAAGGAAAAGAAAAACACACACATGCTATATTAATCCCATATTCTAGTTCTTATGACCAAATGGGATATATTGTTCATGAAACAGATATAAGGTCATAAAATGAAATGAAGAGCTAAAGCAGGGGGAGGCAGGGAGAACCTAGAATCCTACCTGAGCTGCACTGCACTGCCAGGGTTTTTGTCACATTTCCACAATGCTCTCTTCTCCAAACCCCAATTACTCCTAGCTTCCATTCTAATTTTTATCATTGTTCAAGTATCCTCAATCTTACATTTACATGTGTCAGATTCTTCTGGGCAGTTAAAAAATCTGACTCCCAGGCTTCCCCTTGGGATAATTAAATCAGATTATCTTGAGATATGGCTGAAGAATGCCGTTTGTTTTCAAGATCCACATATAGGTGATTCTGATAGGCATCTACTATTTTACCAGAATTTAGATCTATAATTATTACTTTAAAAACAATTCATACAAAATCATTAAAAATTATTATTAGAATACCAGATATCTAATATACAAAATGAAAAGCTAAATAAAACAATTTAACTTACTTCCTAGTCAGAAGCTATTTTGTGGAAAGTCATTTATAACCATATTTTTGAAATAAAAAAATTGCTGTGTTCTTTTCAAACCTAACACATACTAACAAATATAATCAGTAAACCTAATTGTTTGTACCCTCAATGAATCCTAAACAATAAAAAAAAAATCTAACCCGTAACATCATATGAAAAAATAAACTCACCTCATAAACAGCAAAATCTAAGCCTGCATAAGGTATAATACCTAGGAAGTTAGGAACATAACCTTTGAAAAAGGTTCTGACACCTTCCTGTTTCAGAAGCTTCTTGCCACAATCAATAATCCCTGAATACTCTCCAGTTTTACCTACAGCGAGTCTGGTCTTTAGTACCTAAATGTGAAAGAATACAATAAAGATATATTGGTCAGATTCACTTAACTTATGTAGCAATCCAATGAGTTGTATATTATTTCATAATGTTTACAAATTATAAAAATAAAGAAGAAAGCAATCCTAAATATAATTGTTAACTTCCCAATAATTTTCTCTCAATTATAAAATGATAAAGGATATACATTTTTAAATTATTCAAACAGGAAAAAAAAATTAATCACTATACCTTTGATTAGTACATTCAGACTCCTTTAGTGTACTGAAAGGCAATATGTGCTGAGGTAAATTCATCTGAGGTAAGGTTAGTGTTTCAAAATAAAGCAAATGCAGCCAAAATTTGAGGTTAAAAAAAAGTATATGGTCATGTTAAAGTGAAGGACCAGTTGAAAAAAAAAGACTTTGTATATGCTTAATATACTCTATAGTGACTGTTGTGATAGCGACATCAATAAACTACAATTTTATAAGACTTGGGTTCACTTTGTGCTCATGAAGTAGTGATATCACAGAAGCTATGAGGACTAATAGCTTTCATTCCTCGGGTAGCAGAGTAGGCTCCAGTAGGCTGAATATAATCAATATTCTAAGCCCAGTGTAGGTCCTCTCATAGTCTCACTTGTCATCTTAATTCCCACTAATTTAATTTAAAGGTGTTCTATATCTATTTGGAGAAATGGCTCTCCAAAAAAGCCAAGACAAGAAAAGTATAAACTTTGTCTTGGTTGGGCAAACTATGTGTCTTGAAGGGATGGCCTTGAAATAGTCAATAGGAGGCCTTTTGCTTCAGGAACTTCTCTAAAAGGCCCACAGGAACTATATTAAAGAGCCACAGCATTAGGAAGGTTGAGAACCACTGCTTTAGATAATCCCAGTCTTAAAATTCTGCCTTCTCCAAGGCAGTGAAGTCTCCTCTTATCCAAGTAAATCTTTCTGTCCCTCCTTCACTGGCATGTTTTTTTCTCTTACTTCCTAAATTAAGGTCTTCTCCAGCATTCTTTTTAAATGCTACTTTTTTCTTAGGCAATCCCATGGTTTCAAATAACACCTTGCTCAAATGAGACATTAAGATTTGAAATCTCATGTCTTGGTATTACATTTGCTGAAAATCATAACTTGGTTGTCCCACCTACAGCTCAAGTTAAATATATACAAATCCAAATTTATCACCTCTCAGAGTCTATCTCACTTCCTCCATTCTCTACCTGTGCAATTCTCCTAAACACTTAGGCACAGAACACAGAACTTTACCATCTTCCTTTCCCTTTTCCCTGCTTTTCAAGTTACAGTTCTCAACACCGCTCTAACATGAATCAATTTCCCTAGTCACTATCATCTTTCAAACTCTCATGATCAATTCCCTGAACAATGGCAGTATCTTGTATCTGGTCTTCCCATGTCTTTGTCTCTCCCACTCTAAGAAACATCACCAAGGTCAATATTAAGGCTCCAAGACTAAAGGCTTCTTATTTTTTTAAGAAATTAAAATTAAATTCTTTAAACTGCATTCAAGATCCTTTCTAAACTGGCCCCGACCCTTCAACTATGCTATTGTCCAGTCCAAATCTACATATTTACCTTTTTGAAACCTCCATTCCTTGGTTTAAGCTGCTATTCCCACCTAAAATGCCTTTCCTCGTAATCCTTTCATGTCAAAATTCTAAGTTAAACCCACATATTCATTTCATGTCTTTCATGAAACTCCTAGCTTAAAATAATTTCTCTCCCCCTGAATTTCCATAGCACTTTAGATGGAGTTTCTATTTTTTATTTTAGATTATTATTACTGATAATGGGACATATTTTATGTTCCCTTCTAGACTGATTCCTACAAGGTATCTAGAAAAATGCCTTCAGCTTATTATGTGTGCAATACAAATTTGCCTGATTAATGAATAAGTGATTCTATCAACCAATCAACAAGAATATCTTCTTGGTGCATCTACAATCCTGCTTTTGTCCTAAACAACAATAAAATCTATTGAAGGCCAACTGATACTTGATATAAGATTTCAATTCTATAGCTATAAAGCTGTTAATTTTACAAATACCAATCTAGGATCCATTTATTAAAAGTTATAAATTGCACTAAAAGCATGACTTTAATTAAATGTTATGATTATTATAATAATACATACCTCCATGGGGTAAATACAGGTCTGGGCAGTTACACCAGCCAATGACCCAGATATAAATCTTTCAGAAATTCCTATTTGAGCACCATCAAAACTAAGCCATTTCTTATACTGTATAAATAAAAGTATTAAAGGTATAATATTACTGAAATAGGATATATATTTTCCTAAGTTTATAACATTAATAATAGTATAAACTTATGTTTAAAAGTGTATTAGATATCCAATATTAGCATGATGTAGAATACCTAATTTTAATATTTATGCAACTAATTATCCAATAAGTAAAGCCCCTCTATTTAGTCTCCTTTTTTCCTTTTTTTCCTGAAGAATAAGTTAGCAACATTAAATCACTTAAGCATTTATTTATGAATGTGTCACTTCATAAGAGGTGTACAAATGACACACAGGAGACAAAGATTGTATCTTTTATCTCATTTACTACCTGTAAAAGGTACTTAGTATTGTTTAGTTACTGGATAATCAGGAACAGTAACTTAATGTGAGAGGCTCTTTTTTTTTTTTAACAAGGAACGGTTTACTCTGATTAGTTCAAGTAATAGGTAGGTTATTCCAAGAACACATGTGGACAAAAAGGAAAATGTAAATCTAAGCCTAAAGGCCAGGCTTCACGGGAAGTAAAGGTAAGTCACGTTTCATGGAGGTCAAAATGGAAAATCATTTAAGATCCAAGATAACTCTAACAAGCAGGATGATTTCCTGTTTACCTTTGCTAGTTGTCTATCATCAATGTGATTTAACTACTCTCTATGAACTGACTGTCTGGTTCTTAGATCAGTAACTCACCATCAGAAAGTGGTGGTTGCTTCGGCTAACATGTCAGAGATGGCTGTCTGTTCCCACTAGCCATTTTCTTCTTCCTTTTCATAACAGGACTGATGCAGCTATATACTACATCTCCTTTCTCTCCCTTGAAGATAGGCTGCATGGCTAAGTGACCAGTTTGGGCCATTGAGATATGAGGGACAGTTGGGTGTAAAAATTCTGACACACTACCTTAAAAATGCTTATGTTTCTTCCACCTGAGAAATGACAAAAACAATGAAGCCATGTTTGAAGATGGCAGAGCTGTAATGTTAAGCCTGGTCTGACTTCCCTCTATCTTATTTAAGCTACTGTACTTTGGAATCTTTTTGCCACAGTAGCTTATAATGAGCCCTAACAAGTACAAAAATGGGTTCCTAGATGTAGGGTGATACCATAATAAAACCTGGTTCTATTATCAGGATACAGATATTACAAACTAAGAAGACAACGACCTTTTAATGCTCTGTGCAAATGCTCAATAGAACTGCACCCTGTGATAACCTAGAAGGTAGACCAGGTGCTTTTTGAGCCTAAAGTTCTAAGAGAAAATGGGTTGCAAAATCTCTGACTGTTGGAATGTTGGTCAATTCCAACAGGGTTAGGGTTAGGGTTAGGGTTACTGTTTAGAAAAAGTTTACTCTTTTCACTGTTTAGAAAAAAATCTATGAGACATGCACTAAAACATCTCTTAACTTTTGGCCTCATAGCCTTCTCCAAAGCCAGTTTTCAAGAAGTAGAAGGGAACAGAGCTCTGCTAACAGAGTTTTCTTTGCTTGGCTTGAGAATCAAGAAATGTGTGGCTTCAGATTTAGTAGAACCACCTTTCTATACCTCAGCATGAGGAAATAAAATTGTACTAAAGAGTTTGGCTATCTGCAAAAATCAGATGTCCACAACAGAAACATTGAAGATCACTAATTACAGACCCACAACAAACAAAATAATAATAAAGTTTGAAATATTACCAGAATTACCAAAATGTGGCACAGAGACATGAAGTGAGCACGTGCTGCTGGAAATACGGAGCCAACAGACTTCGTAAAGCAGAGTTTCAACAAACTTTCAATTTGTAAAAAATGCAGTATCTGTGAAGCACGTTAAAGTGGACTACACGAAAATCTGGAACTGAACCATTTCCTGGTGGCTGATACAGGTTTCCCCAGAAATAGATGCTCACAAGACAAGTTCCTGGATGACCTTGGCAACCCAGTCTCTCGCTTCATTCTTATAGTTCTCAAGAGTAACTGCAGACTGTGCCAGAAATGCAATATCCTGATATAAGGAAAAATTGACCAAAACAGACTGGGCTGGGCTCCCCAAACATCCTAAAACACAGATGTCCTGTGATATTTTAGGCTGGCATGCCAAGATGCCCCCAGAGATGAATGCCTTTCAGAATCCCTCAGCTGCAGTGTGATGTGGGACACAGCCACCCAGGATAACTTTCCTGATATTTGGAAAACTGAATCACCATGACTCTTAGGCAACTATTGATCCTTTCTGTCTACTGAATAATAAAGTTACTTCCTTTAACTTTGAGGAAGTCACTTTGGGAAAATGTCCTGCATAAAAGGGGATATTGTCCTCCTTCGATTCTTTGCCTGGTTGTTGCCTGGAACTTAGATGACATTGCTGGAGTTCCATCTCTAACTCAAGAAGAAAAGGTGATTCTTGAGTTAGAGAATCACTCAAACTCAAATGGGTTGTCTTATATTTCTCTCTACAATATTCCTCAATCCATTTGCTTTCCCAGTCACCTAGAAGACTATTTCATACCTTCTTCTCTTTCCCCAAAACCTCCTGTGTGTCTTTGCTCCCATTTCAGTGGAGGAACTGAAGCCCTAGGAAGAGCTGCTGCACCTGGTTCACTGAGCAGCAGCACTTCTCCTGTAACTGTGTGTAAAGTCTAGCTCACATCTGCTCCCACTCACCCAAAGATTCATGGACAATTCCCTACTAGAACTCCCCTTTCAGTGATTCCCTCTCTATTGGATCACTCCCTAAATGTCCAAGCATTTCTTCTTCCATTTCTAGAAAAACATTCTTCTGGCCCCACCCTTTCCAGTTAGCATTGCATCTTCCTTCTCCTCTTCACAGTTAAACTCCCTGAAAGAGATGTAAATTTCCATTTCCAATTTCTAGCCTCTATTTTCCTCAGTCCCATTATCACAGCCTAAAGTACCATATACGCATTTTACTTCTTTGGTCACTGTCTCCTCCCACCTACATTCTAATATGAATTTCACAAGAAGCAGCTGGTGGTTTCCGACCCCCTGTTTTATTTGCTGACACATTATCACGTAGAAAGGGGTTTGGAACACATTAGGTGTTCAAGAAACACTTGTTGCTAAAAGAAATGCTTGCATGAGTAAGCCAATCCCCATTTAAGAAAGAGATGTATGCTTTTAAGATGTGCATTACAACTAAGTCTACTACCCTATTAATTTATTCACTTGTTTTTCACATGTTTGAGTTGAGAAAGGATATTATCAATGTTTTATATTTTCTTATAATTTTGAAGTTCTATAACTTCATGAACAAGAGCCTACAAAATAAACACTTTAATGGTATATGCAATAAAAATGTTTAAAGAAAAGGGAATTATTACAAGATTTGGAGCAAATATGGAAAACTTGAGAAGCACACAGAGCACTCTTGAACTTGTGATATTTGAAAAGAGATAATATCTCATCTCAAAGTGAATTATCTAAGCAAAAGTAAAATCCTAAAACATATTAATAAATTTTAAAATTCAGTGCATATTTTTCATCTGTTCATCATTTGACTAAATTAAGAAATTGATCTTCTAGTCATTGACAAATGACCTGAGATCTCAACATTCAAATTTTTCAAAAGATAACCCAATGATGAAATGTTTTGTGGAGCCTTCCCAACTGTGACATTGAAACTAAAAGAATAACTAATAGACAACAGTTGTAATAATACAATATGGAACTTCTCTTGTAAACAAGAGCAATACGAAAACACAAAAATAATCAAATGAGAATAAAGTCACTAATATATATGTTGACAACTAGTGGTTGGGCACACTCCAGTTTTCTCTTTCATGAAAATCTAAATATTTTTAAATGAAATTTAACATCTGATTTCTGTTTAAAATTTCACAGATAATATTCTTTTACCTGTTCATATGCCCCAACCTTGAGTGCCGTCTCTGGTGCAATTTTGAAAATATTTACACCATTTCCTCGCCAAAGAGAAAAAATTCCTCCTTCTCTTATCATTTGCTCAAACCCACTAATCAATCTCAGTTTCCTTGTCTGTGAACTTTGAACCTGAAAATGAATAGCAAATGTATTTATTTTATTCATTTTATAGGTAATATAGTATGGGTATTGCTATTGCTAATAAAATAAACAACATATGTATAAATTCATGATTTTCAATATCATCTAAGTTTTCCTTCAGAAACTAAATTGATATATTAATTTTTCTTGTCTCCAAATACATATTTTAATGAATCTAACACATCAAAGAAAAAAGACTAAGGTAAGGAAAACAGAAATACCTAAATAAGCAGAGAATTTCAGCATAAGATGTGTTGATGTTACCAAAATATTACAAAACTATTAAAGACTACATTGAAATATGTACTAGAAAAATGATAAATGAAAATACATCAAACTTTCAGCACTAGATACCACTAGTAGCAAGGTGTTGGGGGTTGAAAGATGTCCCTCAAAATTCATATGTTGAAGTCCTAACCCTCATTCCCTCAGAATGTGATCTGGTTTGGAGACAGGGGCTTTTCAGAAGTAATTAAAGTGAGGTCATTAAGATAGACCCTAATCCAAGTGCAAGCCTTATGAAGGGGGAAAATTTAGATAGAGACACAACACATACAGAGGAAAGACAATGTGAACAGACAAGGAGAAAACATAGCTATGTACAAATTCAGGAGAGTCCTGGAACAGATTCTTTCTTACAACCCTCTGAAGGAGCCAACCCCGCCAGCACTTTGCATTTGGACTTCCAGCCTGGAGACTATGAGACAAGAAATTTCTTTTATTTCAGCCAGTTTGTGGTTCTTTATAACTTAACTAATACGCACGGATTATAGGACATTTTAATGTCTTCCTTTATGCTTGTCTGTGTTTTCCTATTTTCCTCAACTTTTTTTTTAAATTTTCTCTATTTATATACATGTGTTTATTTGGTTTTCACTTTTTGCCTTCTCAAAATTAAAAAGGCTTAAAATGTAATAACAATAACAATGGTTAAGATAAGGAAGGACTAGAAACAAAATCTTGTAAAGAACGAACGAAGATAAATACATTCAGAAAAGAAAACAGATGATTGCTGCAACGAAATATTGAGCAACAATAATAATAATGCAAAAAAAGTAATGTTCACATTGTCAGGTAAGAGTATGTCTATTATAGAATGCTTTGACTCCAAGGTTCAGTATGGAGTCATCAGTTAACTTCTTACTACTTTTTTTTCCAAAGTCTCAAAAAATAGACAACTAGTATTTATAAATAAAAATAGAAGATAATTTCAAAAAAATAGATCATGCCAAATCTTATAGACAATAGAAAAAGAAGAAATACTTCAAAAGCATTCTACTTCATCTAGATATACCTGATATTAAAATCGGAAAAAATATATTATTATAAAGGGAAATTACAAACATATTTCACTTATAAATGAGGATGCAATATCCTAAATAACATATTAATAAGTTGAATTAAAAATTAATGTTCAAATAATGTACTTTGGTCAAAATTAAATCCAATTTATGTGAGAAGTAGTCACTATTTTCTTTTCTTTTTTTTTCTTTTCCTTTCCCTCACCCCCTCCCTCCTTCTCTGTCTTCTCTCCCCTCCCCCCATGCCCCACCATGTCATTAATTGTCCTCATATCAAAATTGAATACATAGGATTCATGCTTCTTCATTCCTGTGACGCTTCACTGAGAATAATGTATTCCCATTTTCCTAATGTTATTATTTTATGGTAAGAAAAATGTTAATTTTAAAAAGCTGAAATTTAAAATATTAATAAAATATCCCCCTGTCTATAGTAATAAAGAGAAATAATAAAAGAGAAAAAATAATGAGAAAACAAAGCAAAATGGGCAATCAGATCTCCTATGGGCAGAAAACCTCTGGAAAATAATTCAGCTCTGTGTGTGTGTATATGTATGTATGTATGTATGTGTGTATATATATATATATGTTAACAATGTTCACACCCTTACTTAAACTTCTAGGAATTATTTTGAACAAATAATCTTAAATACAGAAAAAAATTCCTAAACAATGGCATTTAAAGTAAAATTATAAATAATTTCTTTTAAAGGGGGCGTTAAAAACCTACATGTCAGGCTGGGCTCAGTGGCTCACACCTGTAATCCCAGCACTCTGAAAGGCCAAGGCTGGTGGATTGCTTGAGCTCAGGAGTTGAAAACCAGCCTGAGCAAGAGATTATTTTTTTATTTTAAAAATAAAAACCTACATGTCTAAGAATAGGAAAAAATGATAAATTATGACACATACACTTGAAACAGTGGATAGACATTAAAAACTATACTTAAAGAATATGAAATAACATGAAAATATGCCTATATTACAGCATTAATCACAAAATCAACAAATAGAATATAAATTATTTAAAAAGTAATTGCTACTCTGTAAAAACTATTTTTAAAAGGACAGGAGGATAGTATAACGATCATTTTGGGTGGTAAGAAGACAGATAATTGTCTACTTTTTTTTTTTTTTTTTGCAGTTTTTGGCCAGAGCTGGGTTTGAACGCACCACCTCCAGAATATGGGGCCGGTGCCCTACTCCTTTGAGCCACAGGCGCCACCCTACTTTCTACTTTTCTAATCCAGATTTTCTTAGTAAGCACATATTCATATTATTTAAAAATACAATTTTTAAAAGCTCAAATAAATAACTACAGAAAGTCTTTAATGTAGCTTTGATAAAATAGTGTTATTTATTCATCTTTTTCTACAAAAATGATAGCCTTTAGTTTTTGAGCACTATGTGCCAAGCCTTATGCTAAGTCCCTTATAAAATCTTTTTTTTTTTTTCTTTTTTTTGAGACAGTGCCTCACTATGTCACCCTCAGTAGAGGGCTGTGGTGTCACAGCTCACAGCAACCTCAAACTCTTGGGCTTAAGCAATTCTCTTGCCTCAGCCTCCCAAGGAGCGGGGACTACAGGCACCCACCACAACACCCAGCTATTTTTTAGGTGCATTTGTCATTGTTGTTTAGCTGGCCCAGGCCAGGTTCAAACCTGCCAGTTTATGTGGCTGGCACTGTAACCACTGTGCTACAGGCGCCAAGTAGTCCCTTATAACATCTTATTTAACTTTTAATACAACACTTTTATTAGGATCCCATTTTATAAACCCAGTTAAGAGTGATCAAATGATTTGCCCAACGTTATAAAGTAAGTATCAAAGCCTGATATCAAACCAGGGCTCTTGGACTATAAAATTCTTGCCCTCCCGTAAACAACATTAAATTACTGCTGACCACATAACACATATGTCCTCTACTTCAAAGAATTCCTTTCCAGTTGTGGGAAGATCACAGTAATATCATCATCAATAAAGATGGCAAGTTCTAGCAAACTCATTTCACTGTCAAATATATACACAAAAGAAAGCCATGAGTCCCATCTAGACAGCATAAAAAGACAAAAGCTCCTTCCTTCCCTTGCTCTATCCCTTCCTTTCCTTCCTCTTATTCCTCATTATAACATTTATTTCTCCCCATTTCTAACTGATTTTTCATCTATCATGTTTCCTCCTCTTCTTTCCCATTTATTCTCTATTTTCCTTTTCTTCGCTTCCTATCTCCCATTCTCTTCCTCCTCCTTTCTATCTAGATTTCTCCTTCTGCACTTTTTCCATATCCCCTCTTTATTCCAAACTTTCCCCTCTTTCTAATCACTTACCCATTTTCATCCCCTTGGAAAACTGATCCTCCCTTCTCCATTATACCAATATATACACTTTTCTCCCTTACACATGGCACCTGTATGCAATTAATTAAAGTGGCAATTATTCTCAATATTTTCATCACTGCCACCATCATTACCACACCAATATGTTATTATGAGTAAAAGAAATATGCTGTTTCATCTTTGCATTTCTAGCACCTAGTACAACACATCATCTGTTTTCCTCTTGGTCCTTTCCTACCTTTCTTGTCTCCTGTATCTCTATCTTGGATGCTACTTTACTCTGTGTCTACTTCATCTACACTTCTTTTAAATTTTCTTACATGTTCACTTACTGATGAAGCTGAGTTTTCTATCTAATATTTCTACCTGAAATAGAGGATTTTCAACTGCTCCTCTTTCCTAACAACTGACTAGATTTATTGGAGTCACTCAACTAAAACGAATAATTAATAGGTTACACATGAAATCAAACATGCAGAAGGATGCTGTGTTATTTGTCTTGCTATGTTAGGCCTTCAAGGTGTGTTACCTATATGAGCCTACTGAATTAAAGGTCATCTCTACTGAATGCCTTGACCAAGATGCCACCAATATCTGTGTGAGAAATAATAGGCAGGAAGTAAATAGTGTTTACTACGCCTTGGTGTCCCACAGTACTCTGTGTATCCTCTGGGCATACAGCAGTTATATCACATTTTATTATTCCTGGCTTCATTGTCTATTTTCCTACAAGGACTATAAATTATCTAAGGACAAAAACTAGGGCTAACATACTAGTATAGCCCATAATGCCTATTAGAGTGCCTGACCTGAGACGTGGAATAAATAAAGAAAGCCTCCCCCTGCCGAAGCTATTCTTTTATCAGTCTTCATGTTCCAAAAATGGCATGCCTATATAAATTTAATTCTTAATTGAGTCAAATATTTTTTAGAATTAGGATGAAGTATAAATAAGTTAAATACTTTTTAGATGTATATCATTATAGCTTTTATACAGGTAATTCACATTACATAATAACTATTTCTAACTATTACCAAAATGCACAAATATTACACAAAAACAATAAAATACCCAGGGATATAAATTTAATTACAAATTTAAATTCACTAGATTGTGCATTATTCATTTTTACATTTTATATTTTAATAACATTCAGCAAATATTGAACTTTTAATTATGATATTTAACAGGTAAAACCATGGACTATTTTATAACTACTATTGACAATCTATTCATTTAAATAAAGGTAATTGGACAACACATAATAATACACTTTAACTTATTTTCTACCTCTTAGAAATATTCTTAGCACTTAAATATTACAGTAGAGTAAGAAACATGCTATTAAGTTGGTGTCAAGTTAGAGATAACCAATAAATAGATTAATAGGGTCTTATCACTTTTCTCATGGATTTAGCTAAATTTTGGAAAAATTCAAATGGAGTAGTTCTATTATTATTTCAAATAAAAATTACTTTGAATAGCATATAAGCATCTTTAAGAAAATTAAGAAATCTTTTAATACTGAAAAAAAGAGAATTTACATTCTCATAAAAACATAAAACTTTAGGCCAGGCACAGTGGTTCACACCTGTAATATTAGCACTCTGGGAAGCCCAGGCAGATGGATTCCTTGAGCTCAGGAGTTAGAGACTAGCCCGAGCAACAGTGAGACCTCGTCTCTACTAAAAAAACAATAAATAGAAAAAAACTAGCTGGGCATTGTGATGGGTGCCGGTAGTCCCAGCTACTCAGGAGGCTGAGGCAGGAGGATCTCTTGAAACTAAGAGTTTGAGGTTGCTGTGAGCTGTGATGCCACATCACTTTACCCAGGGCAACTAAGTAAGACTCTGCCTCAAAAAAAAAGAGAAAGAGAAATGTAAAATTTTAATGAGAAATAGTATAAAATGTGCCAAAACATTTTTTTTTTTTGAGGCAGAGTCTCACTTTGTCACCCTCGGTAGAGTGCTGTGGCATCACAGCTCGCAGCAACCTCCAACTCCTAAGCTTAGGCGATCCTCTTGCCTCAGCCTCCCAAGTAGCTGAGACTACAGGAACCCGCCACAACACCTGGCTATTTTGTTGTTGCAGTTTGGCCAGGGCCAGGCTTGAACCACCACCCTCGGTATATGGGGCTGGCGCCCTACTCAATGAACCAGAGGCACTGCCCCCCAAAATTTGAAAACTGTCAAGGACTTTTCAAGTGACTTTAATTCTTAAGGAGGTGAAGCATGCAAACTACCTGCATCATGACCTTCAAACGGTCAAAAGGTGCCGTGCATGTCCGTGCAACTGCACTAGCTATTCCTGCTGCCACCAAACGTTTCCACCATTGTCCAGACTTTTTTTCATGTTCAGTAAATTCATCTGGAATAGATATACTCTCTCCAATGTCAATCATCTGACAAATTGGGGGGAAGAGAATTAAACAATAAAAATGTAAACACTTAATACATTAAAAAGATAACTTTTTACAAAATTCAAGAGTAGCATCTTACATGCTTTGATTAATTTATTATTTGTGTTGACTTTCTTCAAATGTCAATTTTCTTTTTAAAAAATCTTTGCATTGCACTTTGTTTTCAGTAATCATACATACTTTCGCTAAGGCTAACTATTTTTTCTAAATATTGAGGCAATGTGGTTCGCTGAAAGAGAGCCAAACTGGACTCTGAGGATCTAGGTTCCACTATTTGTTAATCAAAGCGGACAAGTCACCTCTCTGCTTCTTAGTTTTCCCACCTTCATTTATTCATTCCGTTTGTAGCCCTCTTTCTAAGCACCTTTCCACCTCTGACCCTTTGTACTTCATTTCCCACTCCCTAGAACATTTCTCCTCAGCTCTCTACATGGCTCCATCCGTAATATTTGGCACAATCTTAATTGATTAGTTCATTTCTGTTTATTGCTCAATTACTCTGCTAAAAAAGTAAGCCCATGAGAGCAGCAACCTGGTCTCCCTTGTTTATTATTATAAACCTAGAACCTTGGTCCAAGAACATAAGGGTGCCCAACGTTTGCTGAGTTAATAAATTAACATGCCAGATCCATTGCTATGTGTTAACAATATAATAATGCAGAAGTAAATTTCTGCCCTCCTAGAAGTTACAGGGTAAAATAGCAACAGAAAAAGAAATAAGGAGGAGGAGGAGAAGGAGAAGGAGGAGGAAACACACATTGGAAACACACAACCTGTGATCAATTCGGTTTCATCCCAGGGATGCAAAGAGGGTTTAATGTAGCAAGTCAATAAATGTGATTTACTACATAAACAGAAGTAAAAGCAAAGGCCATATGATCATGTCAATAGTTGAAGAAAAAAGCATTAAATAAAATCCAGCACACCTTCATGGTAAAAATTTTCAACATACTAGAAGGAACATAACTTCAAAATAATAAAAGTCATATATCACAAACCCACAGCCAGCATCATTCTGAATCATATGAAAAGTTGAAAGCATTTACCAAAAGAACTGGCACAAGACCAGGATACCTACTTTTGTCACTTCCATTCAACAAAAAACTAGAAGTCTTAGCCAAAACAATCAGAAAAGAGAATTAAAGAGCTTCCAAACCAGCAAAGAGGAGGTCAAAGTATCTTTGTTCACTAGCAATCTGACCTTACATCTAGAAACTTCTACAGACTTCTTCAGAACAGTCCTAGAATTGATCAATGAATTAATCTAAATCTCAGGTTACATATTCAGTGTACCAAAAATCAGTAACATTTCTATGTGCTAATAACAGTCTAGCTGAGAATCAAATCAAGAACTCAATTTTATTTACAATAGCTATAAAAGAAATGAAATACCTAGGAATATTCTTACCAAGGAAATGAATGACATCTTCAAGAAGAACTACAAAACACTGATAAAAGAAATCATAGATGACACAAACGAATGGAGAAACATCTCATGCTCATGAACTGGAAGAATTAACATTGTTGAAATGTCCAAACTGGTCAAAATGATTTACGGATCCAACACAATTCCCATCAAAATATTAATGTCATTTTTCAAAGATCTAGAATAATTCTAAACTTCATATGGAACCCAAAAAGCCTGAATAACCAAAGCAAAAAAGACAAATCTGGAGGCATCACATTACGTGACATCTAAAGAGGAGGAGGAGAAGGAGGAGGAGAAGGAGGAGAAGGAGGAGGATGAGGAGGAGGAAGAGGAGGAGGAGGAGAAGGAGGAGGAGGAGGAGAAGGAAGAGGAGGAGGAGGATGAGAAGGAGGAGGAGAAGAAGAAGGAGAAGGAGAAGAAGGAGGAGGAGAAGAAGAAGGAGGAGGAGGAGAAGGAGGAGGAGAAGAAGAAGGAGGAGGAGGAGAAGGAAGAGGAGAAGAAGAAGGAGGAGGAGGAGAAGGAAGAGGAGAAGGAGAAGGAGGAGGAGGAGGAGAAGGAGGAGGAGAAGGAGAAGAAAGAGGAGGAGAAGGAGAAGAGAATAAATAGACAACCCATAGAATGGAAGAAGATAACCGCAAACTAGACATCCAACCAAAGGCTTATGTTCAGAATCTACAAAGAACTCAAGTAAGCAAGAAAAAGATAAATAACTCCCTTGAAAAGTGGGCTAAAGACATGAACAGAGTTTTTTCAAAAAAAGATATATAAATGCCCAAAAAACATATGAAAAAATGTTCAACATCCCTCATCCTCAGGGGAATGTAAATTAAAGCCCCAATGTGGTTACTATCTTACCCCTATCAGAATGGCCATTATTAAAAAATCAAAAAGCAATAGATGTTGATGTGGATGTGATGAAAAAGGAACACTTACACATTGTTGGTGGGACCATAAATTAGTACAACCTCTGTGGAAACCAGTAATTAAAAAACTAAACATAAACCTACCATGAGATCCAGCATTCTCAAAACTGAGACTCTACCCAAAAGTCATTATAACAAAAAGATGCCTGTACCTGAATGTTTATCGAGGTACAATTCACAATTGCAATCATGTGTAATCAAGTTAGGTGTCCATCCCTTGGTAAAGAAAATGTGGTATACGTACATCATGGAACACTACTTGGTTATAAAAAGGAATGAAATAACATCATTTGCAGCAACTTGGATGGAACTAGAGAACATTATCCTAAGTGAAGTATCTCAGCAATGAAAAAACAAACACCACGTGTTCTTATTAATAACTGGAAACTAAATGATGGGTACACCTGGTCATAAATTGGTATAAAGCACTTTGAAAACTACCAAGGAGAGTTGAGTAAAGTTACCAGATACAATATCAACTTACAAAAAGAAGTTTTTCAAAGCAGAAATAAATAACTAGAAAATTTAATAGGGAAAAAAAGATAAAATTCACATTAGCAAAATCTATAAAGTACCTAATAATTAACCTAACAGTACAAAGACCATTTCAGAGAAAAATGTAGTTCTCTAGTAAAAAATATAACAGGAGATATGAACAGAGAACTATATCATGCTTGTGGATGAAGTAACTTAAAATTATAAAGATACATGTTTTACCCAAATAACTCCATTGCTACAATGGACTAAATTTTTGTGTCCCCCAAAATTCATATGTTGAAATCCTAATCCCAGTATGATGATATGTGGAGGCAGCCTTTGGAAGATAATTAGAACATTTGGGCAGAGCCTTTATAAGTGGCCATACCTATCTCTCTTTCCACTGTATGCGGGCATAGCAAGAAGATAGTCCTAGGCCAAGCATGGTGGACCACACCTGTAATCCTAGCACTTGGGAGGCCAAGGCCGGTGGACTGGGCAGAGCCAATAGCTCAGTGAGTAGGGCACCGGTCACATCCACCAGGGCTGGTGGGTTCTAACCCAGCTCTGGCCTGTTAAAAACAAAAAACAAGGGGGTGTGGATTGCCTGAGCTCACAGGTTCAAGACTAGCCTGAGCCAGATCAAGACCTCGACTCTAAGTACATTGGAGATTTTTTCTTCCATTCTTCAGATACTTTACTAAGTAGGATATGTTCCAGCTCCATTCATGTAAACATAAAAGAGGTAAAGTCTCCATCTTTTTTAAAGGCTGCATAATATTCCATGGTATATATATACCACAATTTATTAATCCATTCATGGGTCGATGGGCACTTGGGCCACACTTTCAAATGAAGAATAGATCACAACTAGGGCCCAAGATGAAGGAGGGAGGAAGGGGGACTGTGAGGGAAGGGGGGGGTCAGAGCAAGGAAGGGTGAATGGTGGGATCACACCTATGGTGCATAATGCAAGGGTACATGTCGGATCTATTAGTATAGAGTATAAATGTCTTAACACAATAATTAAGTAAATGAGATGAGGTATATATCAACCAGTGTGATATAATAAGCATTCCTAATTCTATATGAAATCAGCACTTTGTACCCCATAAATGTATTAATGTATACATGATCTATGTGTTTATGATTTAATTAAAAAAATAAAAATAGGGCAGCGCCTGGGACTCAGTGAGTAGGGCGCCAGTCCCATATGTTACAGGTGGTGGGTTCAAACCCAGCCCCAACCAAAAAACTACAAAAAAAAAAAAAAAAAAAAAAAATAATTCCTAAAAAAATAAAAATATAAAAAAAAAAATCTCATCTCTAAAAATAGCCTGGCATGGTGGGGATCTGTAGTCCCAGCTACTTGGGAGGCTAAGACAAGAGAATGGCTTGAGCCCAAGAGTTTGAGGTTGCAGTGAGATATGACACTACATTCTACCAAGGGTGACAAAATAAGACTCTGTCTCAAAAAAAAAAAAAAAAAAATTTAAAAAATAAATAAATAAAGGCAGCACCCATTGCTCAGTGGGTAGTGCACCAGCCACATACACCCAGGTTGGCAGGTTCAAAACTGGCCCAGGCCAGCCAAAACAACAAGGACAATTGCAACAACAACAACAAAAATATAGCCAGGCGTTGGCAGGCTCCTATAGTCCCAGCTACTTGGGGGCCAAGGCAAGAGAATTGCTTAAGCCCAAAAGTTTGAGGCTCCTGTGAGCTGAGACACCACAACACTCTACCCAGGGTGACAGCTTGAGACTCTATCTCAAAAAAAAAAAGGAGGAAAAGGAGTCCTCTCTAAACCAGGATGAGGGCATTCACTAAGAACTGCACCATACTGACACTCTGATCTGGGGACTTCTGGCCTTCAGAACTTTGAGAAATAAATGTCTTCTGTTTAAGTAACCCAGTGTATGGTATTGTGCTACAGTAGAATACACAAACTGAGACAGAAATTGGGACTGAGAAGTGGAATGTTGCTGTAACAAACACCTAAAAATGTGGAAGCAGGCTTGGATCTGGGTAATGAGTAGAGGATGCAAGAATTTTGAAATACATGCTAGAAAATGCCAATATTTCCATGAATGGACTTTTAAAAGTGATTCCGATAAAGGCTCAAAAATAAAACTGTCTTCTTAAGAAAATACACAGTAATCATGAACAGAATGTTAGAAGAAATATGGATGGTAAAGGCCATTCTGATGAATCCTCCAGTGGAAATGAGGAACATATTACTGGAAAACTGCAGGGAAGGTGATCCTTGTGGTAAAATGGCAAGAACTTTGCTCAATTGTGTTTGCGTGTTCTTGTATTTTATAGAAGGTAAAACTTGTAATCAGTCAGTGAAAATTGGATTTGTAGCTAAAGTGATTTCTAAGCAAAGTGTTAAAGGAGAAGCTTAGTTCCTCTGGACTCTAGTAAAAGTTGAAAGGAGAGAAATGAGTTGAAGATAGAATTATTAAGCAAAAAGGAACCAGAACTTAAATTAGTGAAAAAATTCTCAACCTGTCCATGTTACAAAACATGGAAATCATGCATTCAGATAAGAACACTAGAACGTGGTGAACTGACAATCTGGAAAGGAGATTGTTTTGAGTGTGAACCATGGATGTAATCAGCGATCTCTCAGCAGAAACCAGGAACAGAGACAGAACCATACCAGCAGAAACACTGACAGCTGAGACTAAAAGAAACAGAGAAGATGGGACAAATTAAGGAAATCTGATAGACTTTTTAGACCCTATAGGATTGAACCACAGAGCTATTTAGCAGTAAACATGTAACTGTTCAAGACAAGGGAATGATCCCAAAGGTAAGTTGGAGATCATCAGGGCTGCTATTCTTGCCACAGGCCCCGGGTGCTAGGGGCTGGGTCAAAGGACTGAACTCCCTCCACCTCAGTTTCTAATGGCAGGACCAACACCCAGTGCAGCCAGGGAGCCAGGACCACCAGGAGCCACTGGAATACCACTCTCACTGGGCAGAGCCATGGATGAGAGACCACTATCCACAGGGGCTGGAGGGCAGAACATTAAAATGGGTACTTATTTTTTTTAATGGTTATCCTTGAGCCTTAAGATCTCACAGGATTTGCTTTGCTAGGTTTTAACTTGTGTGGGACCCATCATCCCTTCCGTCTTTCCTATTTCTCCCTTTTGGAATGGGAATGTCCATCCTATGCCTGTCTGACCATTATATGATTGAAAGTACAGTCTTGTTTAGTTTCATGGGTTCACTAGAAAGGAATTTTGCCCCAGGATAAACTGTACCTCAAATCTTACTCATATCCACTTTAGATGATATTTAGATGAGACTCTGGACTTCAGACTATAGAGTTAATGCTGAAACAAGTTAAGAATTTAAAGGCTATTGGGATGAAATGAATTTATTTTTACATGTGAAAAGGACTGGAATTTGGGGGGCCAGGAGCAGAATGAAATGGACTACATTCTGTGCAGTCTCCAAATTCATATGTTGAAATCCTAATCCAAATGTGGTTTTTGGAGGCCCTAAGGAGATAATTAGGACATGAGGGTGGAGACCTCGTGAATGAGATTAGTGTCTCTGTAAGAGGAGTCCGGAGAGTGAGTTAGCTCTCTTTCCAACATGTGAAGAAAGAAGAAAGGCCACTGTAAACCAAGGAAAGAATACTCACCAAAAACCTAACTATGCCAGCACCCTGATCTTGGATTTGAAGCCTCCAGAACTACCAGAAATAAATTTTTATTGTTTAAGCCACCTAGCCTACATAATTTGTTATAGCAGATCAAACTAAGACAACTGTAATCACAAACAAGTTTCTACAAATATGCAGCTGAACTGAAGAATTTCCAAAATCTATATGGAAAAATAAAGGCCCTTAAAGAAAACTCAGTTAATTGTAATTAGAAAGATCAGTGAAGTTAAGTGGGGGAGGGGAAGAAAGAGGGAGTATTTACCAGGTCAGTATTATATTAATACTACACAGCTATAATAATAAAAACAGTTCAATATTGGTATAAACAAATAAAAAAATTCTGGCTCAGCATCTGTGGCTCAATGGGCTAAGGCGCCAGCCACGTACATCTGAGCTGGCGGGTTCGAGTCCAGCCCAGGCCCGCCAAACAACAATGCTGGCTGCAACCAATGAAAATGGCGGGGCGTTGTGGCGGGCACCTGTAGTCCCAGCTACTTGGGAGGCAAGAGACTCGCTTGAGTCCAGGAATTAGAGGTTGCTGTGAGCTATGATGCCACAGCACTCTATCCAGGGTGACAGGTTGAGGCTCTGCCTCAAAAAAAAAAAAAACACAAATAAAAAAATTCAATAGAACAGAAAATAAAGCTCAAGAAAATATCAAGTACATATGGATATGTGAGAAAAATGGCCCCACACTGACTTTGAAAAGAATGAACCACTTAGTAGATTATAGTGGGAAAATCTCCTCAATATATCAAAACAATAAATCACCACTCTACTTTTAACCAGATATAAATATGGACTACAGATCAATTAAATGTAAAAGAGGAAACTATAGAGTTAACAGAAGAACATATTTGTGACTAAGAGGTGGGGAAGTACCTCTTAAATAAGACACCACAATTGTAAGACATTATGTTTTTTATGGATTTACTTACCAAAATTAAGGATTTCTGTTCAACTAAGAATAGCAGGGGCAAAACAAACAACAAAAACGACATGCTAGAAAAAAAATTAGTAATTCTAAGTTCGACAAGGTATTAATATGAAGGATGAATATGTAACTCCTATGAAAAAATAGGGACAAGACTGAAAATTCATCAGAAATAGTCAAAGGATATAAACAGACAATTCATAAAAAATAATATGTAATAACTAATATTTCTTTTTTTTTTTTTTTTTGAGACAGAGTCTCACTATGTCCTTGGTAGAATGTCATGGACATCACAGCTCACAGCAACCTCAAACTTTTGAGCATAAGAGATTCTCTTGCCTCGGTCTCCCAAGTAGCTGGGACTACAGGAGCCCACCACAAGGCCCGGCTAATTTTTTTTTTTTTTTGCTATTGTAGTTGTCATTGTTGTTTGGCAGGCTCAGGCCAAGTTCGAACCCTCCAGCCCCAGTGTATGTGGCTGGCACCCTAACTGCTGAGCTATAGGCACCAAGCTGATAGCTAATATTTCTATGAAGCTCTGTTCAGAATGTAGTAGGGGGGGTCAAAGAAATGCACATTAAAACAATGAGATATCACCTGATACCCACTAGACCCTATAGAATGGTACATATTTGAATACTGGACAATGCCAAACCAGAACTTCACTCTTGCTGGCAGTAAATTGGCATAGCAAGCCATTCTGGGAAACAAATACGGCAAGAGTTCATGAAACTAAAATAAAATTGGGACTGGGTACCCTAGTAAAATGTACAAATGTACATGTTTCCTATGACTCAAAATTCTTTGTAACATCCCCTGAGGTATAAGAGGGAAACACTATTTTGTGGGTGGAAGCTGGAGAAAGCCGAGTTGACCATTACTAGTGGAGCAAAGAAGACATGACATATACACACTACGTAGTAGTTAGAAGGAACAAATTAGATGAACATACAACAAGAAGGACAAATCATAAAGTAAGAAATCAGATGTGGCCTCTAGCACAATATTATTTAAATGCCCTTTTTTTGCAGTATGTAATATATGCTTTTTTGCCGACATTTTTGAGGGTGTGTATTATACATGGGTAATTCAGCTCTGCAGTGGGGGAGTCCAGCAGGCCTCCTGGGGCTGCCATGCCCTCTTACCTGGGACAGCAGGACACATGGGGTTCCAGTCCAGGAGGATCCGGATCTGCCGGAAGCAGGCCAGAGCAGCCTCTGCCAAGCACCACAATTGACGGAGAGAGGCAGTGGTGGGGCTAGTGAGGCAACCACAGCCATGCAAGGTGAGGGCTGAGGCCTGATGCCCATCCACATGTAAGGGACCAGGCCCCACACAGCTCTCAGAGACCCTACTGTCTGCCCAGGGACTGAACAGCTTCAGAAGCTCCTGCTTCACCAGCTACATGCAAGCATGGCCATCTCTGCAGCAGCCCATAACATAGTGGAAAAGAAGGGCTCCTAGGAGAGAGGGAAGGGGGCAGCCTTCACAGAGCTGGCAGCTGCCGGAGGGCAGATGCAATCTGAAGTTTACCGGTTGTGTCTCTCCCACCCCAGAGATGGCCACTTTTTTGAGGGGCATTTTCTTGAAAGTTTGGGCCAAAAAATGTGAATGTGCATTATACACAGGAGTGCATAATGCACAGTGGCAAAATACAGTAAATTAAAAGTACACACATGAACTAATATTGCACTCTCCCTAACAATATATAAATATTCAAGAACACAGATTATACATTGGAATAGGTGCCTACAATATTAACTAACACTTATTAAACACTTATATCCCCAGCCCCGTTTTAAATATAGTAACTAATTCTCAAGTTTCCTCAGTAATACTGAGGCATAGGCAAGTTTTATATAACTAATGGGTGACAGATATAGCATTCAAGCCTAGCCAGTCTGATTCCAGAGCCTGTGCTCTTTTTCCTCCTCTAATGTCTATGGAAAGGAACCAAAAACTCATGAGGGTAAATGACAAAAGCAGGCAAGAACAAAGGATCAATTTAACACTCTAAAAATAAATAAATAAATAAAAAGAATTCTTTAATTGCAAGTCTTTTTTCCTTACAACTCCAAGTCAAATGTTTATATAAAATAAGCAGGTAGATTACATATTTGATACTTCCTAGCTCTAAAATTTTGGAATCCTAATATTTGACTTTACATTTCCTATGATAGAAGACTCAATCAAGTACATCTTATCTGTGAAACAAGAAGCAAATATTACTTTACAGTTTAATAAGGCAGTCTTAACTATTCTATCACAGTAATCAATTCTTAACACAAAGTATCTATTTGTGTTAAGAATTAATTTAAGTTCTAGATTTAGAACACATACACAAAAAAATCTATGTTTGTAGATATAACACTAACACCCCTTGCTAAATTTGTAGGATATTATAATAGGGGAGTACTGTAACTTTACCCAGCAAGGGTAAAAGGGAGGCAGCAAGTATTGTAGGGATTATGTTATTATTATAGTAGCCATGGACATTTAGAGCAAAATTAAAAGAGAGTAAGATGCAAAGTAATCTTACAGTAGAACGCTTCCAGAAATGAATAATATCAGTGATATCTGTTGCAGGATGAAGTAAAAAGTAGTATTTCCATTCATCCCAGTCTATTGTCATTGTCCCATCAGTATCTATGCTGAAATTAAAAAATAAAAATTGCTTATAATATTTATAACAAAGTTAGCACAATTATAGAAATTAATCAAATGTTCCTTAAACATGTATTGTTAGAGCCACTCCTTTGGACTTTAGGACTATCACCATATTTCCGTATTTATTAAAATAGACTTTATTTTAGAACAGTTTTAGATTTTCAGGAAAACTGTGAAACTAGAACAAAGACAACTTCAAAGTGTTGAAAGACAAAACTATCAACTAAGAATTCTATATACAACAAAAATAACCTTCAAAAATGACAATGAAGGCTCAGCACTTGTAGCATACTGCTTATGGTGCCAGCCACATACACCGAGGGTGGCGGGTTCAAACCCAGCCCAGGCCAGCTAAACAACAATGACACCTGCAACAAAAAATAGTTGGGTGTTGTGGTGGGCACCTGTAGTCCAGGTACTTGGGGGGCTGAGGCAAGAGAATTGCTTAAGGCCAAGAGTCTGAGGTTGCTGTGAGCTGTGATGCCACAGTACTCTACCAAGGGTGACATAGACTTGTCTCAAAAAAAAAAATGACAATGAAATAAAGATACTTGCTGATAAAAAAAATAAATTATTAAAAAATGTGCCAGTGGACAATGTACACAACTTCGGTCTGCTTTCACTTACAACACTGAATGGTTAGTACCTAGTATCACCTCCCCTACTTGCCTGAAACTCTGAAGCAGAAAGTTTTGGCCCTGTCACAACTGCATCATTTGCAGCTAGAGGTATGACTAATGTTCACAAAAGTTCTATAAGTAACTTCTGAATACATACTATTTGTAATGTAAAATTTATCTTAGAGTAAGATTTAGCAAAATACTTATTTCTGATATTCAAAAAAACATAGCAAGATATAATTTGTGAGTAATGGCTTATAAAATACCACTTCTTATTAATCTGTGGGAAATCCACAGATTAATAAAACTACCAAGTTTCTGTCAAACTTTTCCTACTTATTAGTACTTTAAAAAAAGTTTTAATTATAAGAAACATTATTTCTTTTTAATTACTTTATGGATAGACAACATATTTGTATAATTTCAATTCGTTTTTATCTTTCTTTCTCCCAAAATTAATCTTTTTCTAATTTCAGGTTAATTTGAGAGTATAAAGAAATAGGTTACAATCTTTGCAGTTGTTAGGTAGAGTCCCTCTTATAATTGTGTCCTGCCCTCAAAAGGTGTGCCACACACTCTAACATTGTGCCCATTAAGTGGAAGCACACCCATCCCCCTCTGTCCTCCTCTCTGTCCCCTTGCTGGTTCCATCTCCCCCCACCTTGAATTCATTTGAGTTTTTCTCTTATGTGGGTATGTATTAGATGATCTACTGGCTTCATGCTAGTATTGAATACATTGAATACTTGCTTCTCCATTCTTGTGATGCTTTACTAAGAATAATGTGTTCACTTCCATCCAGGTGAATACAAAAGATACAAAGTCTCCATCTTTTTCAATGGCTGAATAGTATTCTATGGTATCATATACTATAGTTTGTTAATCCATTCCTGGGTTGATGGGTATTTAGGTTGTTTCCACATTCCGATAATTGTAAATTGTGCTATGATAAACAATCTAGTGCAAATGTCCTTATGATAAAATGATTTTATTTCATCTGGATAGATGCCTAGTAATGAGATTACAGAATCAAACGGGAGGTCTAATATGAGTTCTTTGAGGATTCTCTATACTTCTTTCCAAAGAGGTCGTATTACTTTGCATTTCCACCAACAGTGGAAAAGTGTTTCCTTCCTTCCACATCCACGCCAGCACTTGCAGCTTTGAGATTTCGTAATGTGGACTATTTTCACTGGGGTTAGGTGATATCTCAGGGTGGTTTTGATTTGCAATTTTCTGATGATTAGAGATGATGAGCATTTTTTCATACATTTGTTGGCCATTCTTCTGTGTTCTTCAAGGAAGGTTCTGTTCATGTCTCTTGCCCAGTGGTAGATGGGATTCTTTATTCTTTTTTTGTTGACTAAGTTCTCAATAGATTCTACTTATCAACCTTTTCTCAGAATCATACCATGCAAATATCTTTTCCCATTCTGAAGGTTGTCTTTGCTTTAATTGTTGTGTCCTTAGCTGTGCAAAAGCTTTTCAGCTTAATTAAGTCCCATTTGTTTATTTTGTTATTGTAATTGCTGCTGAAGTCTACATAACATCTTTTCCCAGGCTGACATCATCAAAAGTTTTTCTCACACTTTCTTCTAAGATTTTTACTGTTTTATGCCTTAGATTTAAATCTTTTATGCATCTTGAGTCAACTTTTGTAAGTGGCAAAAGGTGTGGGTCCAGTTTCAAGTCTTTTGTGTGTGGTTATCCAGTTATCCCAGCACCATTTGTTGAATAAGGATTCTCCCCCACCCCGTATGCTTTTGTTTCATTTATCAAACATCAGATGGCAGTAAGAGACTGGTTTCATCTGTTCTTTTTCTATTCTGTTCCATATGTCTATATCTCTGTTTTTGTGCTAATTCCATGCTGTTTTGATGATTGGGGACTTATAACCTGAAGTCTGGTAGTAGTAAAAACTTCAGCTTTGTTTTTATTACTAAGAATTGCCTTGGTTACATGAGTTTTTTCTGGTTCCCTACAAAACTAAGTACTATTTTTTCCAGTTCTTCAAAGCATGATGTTGGTATTTTGATGGGGATTGCATTGAATCTGTATATTGCTTTGCATAGAAAAGACATTTTAACAATGTTGATTCTTCCCAGTTAAGAGCATGGTATCTTCTTCCATTTGTTCATGTCTTCTGCTATTTCTTTTCTTAGGTTTTCATAACTCTCTTTGTCGAAATCCTTCACCACTTTTGTTAGGTATATTCCCAAGTATTTTATTTTCTTTGAAGTTACAGTGAAGGGAATTATATCCTTGATTTGCTTCTTGTGTTGGCTGTTATTGGCATATGAAAAGGCTACTGATCTGTGGACATTGATTTTATACCCTGAGATGTTATTGTATTTCCTGATCACTTAAGTCTCTATGGTTTTCCAAGTATAAAATCATATCCTCAGCAAAGAGTGAGAGTTTAACCTCCTCTGCCCCCATTTGGATGCCCTTTATATCCTTCTTTGGCCTGATTGCATTGACTAGAACTTACAGCACAATGGTTAATAACAGTAGTGATAGTGGATATCCTTGTCTGGTCCCAGTTTTAAGTGGAAAAGCTTTTATTCCATTCAGTATAACATTAGCTGTGAGTTTGTCAGAGGTGGCTTCTATCAGCTTAAGAAACGTTCCATCTATGCCTATTTTCTTAAGTGTTCTTGTTAGGAAAGGATGCTGAATTTTATCAAATGTTTTTTCTGCATCTCTTGAAAGGATCATATTGGTCTTTTTTTTTTTTTTTTTTTTGCTTCTATTGATATGGTAGATTACATTTATGGATTTCATATGTTAAACCAGCCTTGCATCCCTGGGATGAAGCCTACTTGAAAGTGATGTGTAATTTTTTTAATGTGTAGCTGTAATCTATTAGCCAAGATTTTATTGACTATTTTTGCATCGATTTCATTAGTGAAAATGGTCTGTAGTTCTCCTTTTTAGTTGTGCCCTTGGCTTTGGAATCAGGGTGATGTTCGCTTCATAGAACATATTAGGGAAGGTTTCTTTCTTCTCAATGTTTTGGAATAGGTTCTGCAGTATAGTTACAAGCTCATCTTTGAAGGTTTGATATAATTCTAATGTGAAGCTGTCTGGTCCAGGGCTTTTCTTGTTGGAAGTATTTTTATTATTCCTGCTATCTCAGTGCTTGATATTGGTCTGTTCAAGAGATCTATATTCTTAAGTCTAGGGAGATGGTATGATTCCAGGCTTTGGTCCATTTCCTCCACACTGTCAAATTTCTGGGCACAAAGTTTTTGGCAGCAGTCAAAAATAATCTCTTAAATCTCTCTGCGGTATCAATTGCTATTTCCTCCTTTTCATTTCTGATTGAGGTTATTAAAGATTTCTTTTTTTGTTTCTAGTTAATCTGGCCAATGGTTTATCAATTTTATTTATCTTTTCAAAGAACCAACTTTTTGTTTTGTTAATTGTCTGAATGAATCTTTTGTTTTCAATTTTATTTATTTCTGATTTAATTTTGGTTATTTCATTTTTTCTGCTAGGTTTGGGATTGGATTGCTCTTCCTTTTCCATTTCTTTAAGATGATTCATTAGGTTGTTGATGTGTTCTTTTTCTGTTTTTCAGATGTAGGTATCTAACGTGATAAATTTCCCTCTTAGGACTGCTTTTGCAGTATCCCACAGATTGTGATGGCTTATGTCTTCATTATTATTACGTTTGAGGAAGTTAATGATTTCTTCCTTTATCTCTCACTTGACCCAACTGTCATTCAGCACAAAGTTGTTTAGTTTCCACACCTTTGTGCGAGGATGAAAACTTTTGTTGGAATTAAGTTCCACATTTACTGCTTTGTGGTCTGAAAAGATACAAGGCATAATTTCAATTCTTTTGATTTTTGTTGAGGTTTGACTTGTGTCCTAGGAGATGAGTGGGCTGATGAGAAGAACATATAGCTTAGCTTTGGGATGGTATGTTCTGTAATGTCTATTAAGCCAAATTGTTCTAGGGTTGCATTTAAGTCTCTTTTATCTTTGTTTAGTTTCTGTTTAGAGGATTTGTCTGTAAGAGGAGTGTTAAAGTACCAAGCTATTATGGTGTTATAGAATATCATATTGTTCAGACCAATCAAGGTCTGTTTCATAAATCTGAGAGCATTTATGTTGGGTGCGTAAATATTTAGAATCATAATGTCTTCTTATTGTATTGTTTCCTTGACCAGTATGTTGTGACCTCTTCTTAATCTTTTACATTTCCTTTATGATACAACATATGGTCAATTCTATAAATTTTCTATACATGTTTTTAAAAATGCATACTCTGGGGGAGGAGCCAAGATGGCGGTCTGTAGCCAGCTTTCTGCAGACACTCCTGTCCAGAAGGAGAGTTAAAGGACAGAAATTTAGCAAGAAAGCCAACGGTTTGGAGCTGAGTCAAGAGACAAGGTCGAGGAACGCACA
>CAUYON010158114.1:0-27990 GCA_963573935.1 Arctocebus calabarensis | reverse complement strand
ACAGCTTGAGGCTCTGCCTCAAAAAAAAAAAAAAAGAAACTCTCAAAGAAAACAAGTTAATCTTAAAGACAAAGAGTTGAGCCCCACATGGTTAATCAGACAAAGGGGTAGTTGTGTGTTATGATCTTTTTCTTCAGAGGGGCATTTCTGTGCTGTGAGATTATTCTTTCCTGTTTATTATTTTTTCTGTCAGATAGTTTAGATCAGTGGTTCTCAACCTTCCTAGTGCAGCGGCCCTTTAGTACAGTTCCTGTGGGTCACGACCCACAGGTTGAGAACCACTGGTTTAGATGGTAGTTTATCTGTTTAGATCGTGGGCTGTCCTGAAGTCTGGGTGTGGTGTGACTGACAATTCCTCCTTTCACTCTTACAAACTCCAACATAAAAGTGACCACTTGTTCCAAAGTGCTGACAGGTGTCACTCCACCATCTTATTTTCCAAATTAAGTACAAAGCGCTTTGAAAGCAATGAAACTCTAAACAAAAGCAAAGCGAGAAATCAACTGATATGCTCTTAAACTTTCTGCAGATTATCTATCTAGAAAACGCTTCCATTTATCACTGCATGTTGCCTCTGTGCCAAAGTGTCAGCAGACTGAACAGACCTCAGCGAGATGCCCAATATGGACAAGGGGTACATGGTCTGCCCTGCAACGGGACCACCCCTGTTTCTCCTCAACTTCATTCTCAGCCAAATGTTCTCCACCATTTTTTCACCTTCAAGTTTCTTGCTATTCATGGTTTCACCTACTAGACATACTTCTCTTTTTAGCAAAGCAAGCCCCTCTGCTGTCACCATCTAATAATCAGCCTGTCCCCGTCCCACATGGCTGCTAACTTCTGAATCTTACCTTCTTAAGCATCTGTGCATTGGCACAGATGGGTCAGGTCATAACCTTCCCCTGCTGTTCTCCTCGGAAAAGCACTTGATCTTCCTCCATCCTGGTACTTCTTTCATGTTAACCACCTGTTTTCTCCTGCTAAGGAATTAATTTTTAAATCCTGGGTAGCAATCTCTCTCCACCCACGAGGACGCGCCAGAGAGAGAGAAGCCAGGCGTTGGAGGCTTGCTCATCAGATAAAGGACTGCTGTAACCCATTCAGAGTAAGTGTCCTTTTGAAGTCAATCCACACGGATTTATTCAGTGTCTGTGATGTACCCATCCCTATACAAAGAAAAGATAATGTCTTTTTCTTTCAGCACCTGCCAAACTGCCTTGTGCGAGGCACTTCCGGGCAGCGATCCCTGTGCACAAATCTTAGGTACTTCTACTGGCCACTCAGCCCTGCAGGTACCTGACACCAAGCGTGCGCACAGAAGCCAGCTTCCTGACTCCCAGCCAGTGAAACCGAACATTACATAACCATCATTTTAAAAAAAGACCACAGAGGCAAACCCTCTACACAGGATATTCCCTCTTCAGTAGCCTCAGAGGAAAAATGGTTCTAATATGGTGATTCTATTCCTGACAGGAATAACCCTTAATTATTATGTGCCTTAAGCATCTAGAAATTTTTAAATAGAATTTCACTTACTGTTAAGAAAATCAGAGAACTACGTCACCGCCAAGAGAAAAGACTTTTCACTGCAAGAAAAAGGGAGAAGTGGAGATGGGGTGGAGAGGTTGAGGGGGGCTGGGAGAAGCACAGCGCCTACTGAGTTATTTTTAAAGTTCTAGAAATATGGGAGAGAAGACAGAATACTGATTGAAGAAACCTCAGGAGAAAATAAAATTTTTCCACAAGAGATTGTAAAGAACTTTCATTCATCGGGGAGTCACCATTAATCCCTGATTAAATTTAGTTTCAGGAAATGAAGAAATCAAGTTTTTATTTCCAGGAAAAAAAAATACATATATGATATCCAAGTGAATGTGTATGCGGCCTGCTGTCTAAAACACAGAATTCAGTCCTAAGACTTTGAGAGTTGTAACAAAGTGACTTTTACCACCTACCTTTAGAGACTTTTTTTTTTTTTCTTTTGCGACAGAGCCTCAAGCTGTCACCCTGGATAGAGTGCTGTGGCATCACAGCTCACAGCAACCTCCAATTCCTGGGCTCAAGCCAGTCTCCTGCCTCCGCCTCCCAAGTTGCTGGGCCTACAGGCGCCGCCATAACACCCAGCCATTTTGTGGTTGCAGCCGACGTTGTTGTTTGGTGGGCCTGGGCTGGATTCGAACCCGCCAGCTCAGGTGTACGTGACTGGCACCTTAGCCCATTGAGCTTCCGGTACCAAGCCAGGAGACATTATTTTTGTCATCCTTTGCTCAGGACATATCAGTGACCAGTAATCAAGTTATAAATTTCAACATGTCACCTAAACAGAGAAAGGTTTTGCGACTGTCCACTTGCATTATCAGTCCATCCGTGGCCAGCTTCAGCGGGGTTGGCCACACAGATCACTACAGAAATAAAGGTCTATTCTTTTCCATTGAGTTGGCACTTAGCTGGGATGTCAGCCGAGCTATATCATTCAGGCAGCCAGAAGCACTCACCAGGCCCCCTAACAAAGCTAGCTGGAATTCTACTCTATCAAGGGGACAGTTCCAGAGCACACAGCAGATGCTACAGCGTACAGAGGCTATTAGGAGCATTCCTGCCCTCAAGAATGTCATTTGGAAAGATTCATGTATTTTAAAAGGCAAATCTAGAGGGTTATAGTGAGGGTCTTTTCCCTGACTAGGTGTTGCCGCCACCTCCCATTTGCAGGCAGCAAACTGTTCACGTACTTTCCCCAACTTAGGGCAACCATCTGCGTCCTTCTCCACGTCACAGGTCTGAGCACCGCCACCAGGTCTCTGCACGTTCCCTGGGTTGGACTCGCCCCTGCCTCTGATGGATGATGACCGTCAGGGGGCTGAGCAACGCTTTTTGGTGGAAGGGATTTGGGGACTGCTGAACTGAGGCAGAAGTACAACAGACCACCAGTCTGAAGGACGCACACATCAGACGAGTTTTCTTGCTGCCCCTCCTAGAGGGGAATGAGTCAACAGAATGTGAAAAAGCAAAGGGCAAAAATGCAAAGCGGTTTCCTCAAGGACTCCATTAAGAAAAATGCACCAGGAGCTATCAGTAAAATTAATACTGGATTTCCAATGCTGGAACAAACAATTGTTGCCCTTTAAACCTGGTCCTTCTCCCAACTTGCTGTTTTCAGCGTTGTGTCTGAGCCCGTATCTAGGTTCGACCGGGGAGGCCTGTACAACTGTTTGATTCATTAGCAAGACGTTGTGGATTCAAACAGCAAACCTGAGCGTGGATCGATGATAATGTCCCTGAAATGTTGTGAGTGCTCGGCTCATAAATATTATGTTAGATTTTCTCTCTCTCACTGCTAAAATCCTCGGTCTTCCTAGTAATGGTAATCATAGACCTGAAATAGAAACAAAATTCAACTCTTCCCTCCTCTAGTGACGTTGAAGGGGCTTGAAGCCCTCGAGGGCAAGGGTGTCATACATGGCTATGTCTGTATCTCTCTCTCTCCTTGACAGTCCTGGGAACCACTTTGTAAAGCACTCATCTGAAAACGTCTAAAGAAGACATCTCCAAATGTGCTCTTACACGGCCCTTTGACACATAATCAATATACCTTTAAGCACACGCATTTATATCCTGCATTAACCTTGCATTTCACCGTGATTTAGGAGATATTTGTTGTGCTTCATCTCAAAATCTTTTCTAATCTGACATCATTCCATTACAAATACATCATCATAAATTAAGAGACAGAACCTACAACATCAAAAAACGACTCTTGGAAACATTTCCACATGGGAGAACTTGGAGCATGATCTGTAAATGATTTCAAAAGATACTGAAATGCATTAGGTACTGTCAATGGTTCAGGCTCATTTCTCATAGGCACTGGAACATTTTTATTTGGCTCAAAGTATCTCCTCTTGTTTTTAATCATCCACTTATAAGAAGAAAGAAAAGCTGTCATCCTCTGGCATCAAGCACTATGACAAGGAGCAGAGGTCTTTTTCTGCAAGGTATATAACTAAAAAGTCAGGCAAGGCTTGTTACAATGATGTTATCTAAAACTGTTATGTATCCCGACTCGGCGCCTGTGGCTCAATGGGCTAAGGCGCCAGCCACGTACACCTGAGCTGGCGGGTTCAAATCCAGCCTGGGCCTGCCAAACAACAATGACAGCTGCAACCAAAAAAAAAAAAAAATGGTCAGGCGTTGTGGCGGGTGCCTGTAGTCCCAGCTACTTGGGAGGCAGAGGCAAGAGACTTGCTTGAGCCCAGGAGTTGGAGGTTGCTGTAAGCTGTGATGCCACAGCACTCTATCCAGGGTGACAGCTTGAGGCCCTGTCTCCAAAAAAATAAATAAACAAATAAAACTGTTATGTATTCCAATTTCCTTCCAGAGAACTATTTTTACCTAGATCTTTTGTGCTGCTCAATGTCTATATAACAGCCAACTACTTTAAACTGCACTCGAACTTAATGGCCACCCCGTATAATAAACTGCTTAAGCCATGTTAAGTTTTAAAAACTATGAAATTACGATTGCCAAGATGTGGAATCAACCCAAGTGCCCATCAAGGCATGAATGGACTAACAAACTGTGGTACGTGTTTACCTTGGAGCACTACTCGGCCATAAGACAAGATGAGACTTCACATCTTTTGATGACTTTCCGTCTTTTTGAGTATTTATCCAGATAGGGGGAGCGTGGGGGAAGGAAGGAGGGTGACTGGCGGGGTCTCATCCAATGTGCATAACGTGAGGGTGTTTAGCACACCCCCGGGTGAGGGGCTCAGCTACAACTGGAACTTTACCTTAAAAATGAAAACAATGCGGGAGGATGGGTGGAGGGAGGACAATTGGTGGGATCACACCTACGGTGCATCTTAGCAGGGTACTGGTGAAACTTATTAAAGGCAGAGTATCAATGTCTTTTTATAGTGATCAAGATAATGCCATGAAGGCTTTCTCTAACAGTATGAGCAAAATATTTATGATTGTATATGAAGCACATTCTGCCCTATGACTGCACCAATGTACACAATTATGATTTAATAAAATTATTTTTTAAAAAACCTTGAAAAAATGTTCATACCTTCCAACGCAGCAATTTCTCAGGAAGGAACTTATATTAAGGAAAAAAATCATGGCTATGCACAAATATTTACCTTGAAGAATAGTCATAAGGCATTATTAATAACAGAAAAATTATAAACAAGTCATATTTAAAATTTGCCAAAATTACATGCCAAATCATGAAGAGCTGGATAAATTATAGTATATTCATATGATGAGATATGATTAAAATCATATTTTGGAATATATATCTACATGGAAAAATGTTTACAACATATTGTTAAATGAGAAAGTTAGACTACAAAGTTATATTACAGATTGATCTACATTAAATAGATAAACACACATATATATATACACGAAAAGTATATGCCAAATATAAAGAGTGATAAAAAGTTAATTCAGGGTGACAGTATTTTAGGCCATATTTTTTCTTCATTATGTTTTTCTGTATTTTAAAAATGTTACAAAATAGACATTTTACTTTTTTAAGTTTCAAATTAATAAGAGGGCACAAACAATTAGGTTACAATGTTTGCATAAAATGGACATTTTAAACACCATGTTGAGAAAATTTTTAATTTGCTTCTGAGGTGGGAAAATCAGACACTCTTTAAGACATGGGTTTGGGAATGAGTAAAAAATCTATTAAGGAAGTGTCAACAGAAAAGAGGCCAAACTCTGTAAAATAATTAATTGAAAGACGTTTATTCTGAACTGAATGTATGTGACCACAGTCTGAAGGAGTACACCCAAGGGAGCTTAAGCTAAGTGGGCTCACTGTGGTTGGTTTATAGTTACACACCAGGAAAACAGGAATTACATGTAAAGGCATAAATCAAACATGGAAGGCATTCATTGGGTTGGTCCAAAAAGGCAAGACGTCTCAAAGTAGGGCATTACAAGTTGTGGGTGGGTTTAAGGATTCTTTGATTGTAAATTGTTAAAGAAATGATCCTTTGTAGGCTTGGAATGTTTTAAGATAATTAAAGTCTGTTAATCAGAGAAAGCCACCAAACATAGGCTCAAGTGATCTGTTAAGCAGACTGATAGATGACCTGCAGGTGTGGTTTAAGCTTCCTCTTGTTAACCTGAGGCCTTTTAATAACTTACTAAGGATATTTCTAAGACGAGAGAAGGGCATGATGAGGGGGTGCTGCTTAGTCCAGACAGGGGATCCTTTCAGTTGGCTGAGAGGCTTAAGATTTTATTTTAGTTCACAGAAGTTATGTATAATTTTAAGCAATTCTTTCTTTTTGTTTTTGTGAGACAGAGTCTCACTTGGTTACCCTCAGTAGAGTGGCATGGCATCATACAAATTCTTGGGTTCAAGCAATTCTCTCGTCTCAGCCTCCCAAGTAGCTGGGGCTGCAGGTCCTCGCCACAATGCCCAGCTATTTTAGAGATGGGGTCTCACTCAGGCTCGTCTCCAACTCCTCAGCTCAGTCAATCCACCTACCTTGTCCTCCCAGAGTGCTATAGACATGAGCCACCGCTCCTGGCCTTAAGCAATTATTTTTGTGTGTGTTTGTTTTTATCTAAGCAATTCAAAGTAATTAAATTAATGTGACATTCTCTAGTCTTCATAGACCAAAAGATCTGAATAATAAGGGAGGTCAGGGAGGAAAAATGTGCCCCATTTGAACAAGTGTAGTCAGAGGCCCAGGAGAGAGGCCCATCCAGAGTAACCACAATCTTCCTTGTCTTTCTCTTTTCACTGCTTACTACAAAAGAGAAGCAAAGATGTGCAACCTAGGAAAACATATATGATGGCCTTTCTTTAGAGGATTTGTCAGCAGGGAGTGAAAATCTCATTATCTTTCTAGGGAGAGACTTAAAAGCAGAAGCCATCTGTAACTGCCTCTGACACTAAACTGCCTTTGAAGCTTCAAGTCATCAAAACAACAAAACTATGTACATTCTGGAAAAATTGGGGGCACTAATACATATTTAATAATATTAATTGCTATTCTGGCACTAATTATAACAAAATGAAAGGTTTTCTACCTATGCTTTGTCATACTAAGTAGATAAATGATGTCTCTTCTAAGTGGAAAGACCTTTGCTTAGCTATTTCATAAGTGATATAGCCAATTAATCTGTTTCTTTAACTAATATTTTAAGTGTATTAAAAGTAATTTATTAACATATATAAAATGAATAGTGTTACTTAATAATTATACTTAATTTTCAGAAAGGGCTTATTAAAACTGCAGAATTGTACACATAAGCTATGACTCAAACACTCCTTTGGGAAGCCCTGCACATAATTTCCAAAGCTACTTCTTACTGGAGAAGCTCCTTACCTCTCAAACTGTCTTATGCTTGATTGGGAGTAAAAGCACCATCCACAAAGCACTAGCTTCTTCATGAACCCAAACTTATGACCTATGCAGTTATACACACATACACATGCACACACACACACATGAAGATTCGGGCAAACTGAAAAATTTAAATTTTTATCATTTATGTTTTTATTTCTGATTATTCTTGAAATTTAGAAGTTTCTACCTACAGCTTCAACCTTAATGCCATCTGTTCTGATGAACTGTAAATACTTGATGAACAAAAGGAACTATTATTTTAAATGTTGGTTTTAAAACTGCAGGTTTTGACCCATTACGAGTTGTGAAATAAAGTTAGTGGGTCATGACTGCACTAAAAAAATTAAACATAAAAGAATAGATTAAAAGATCAGGATGCGGTAGGCATTATAAGTATACAAAATAAAAACCATTTTATAAAACTTTTTTTTTTGAGACAGATTCTCACTTTATCGCCCTTGGTAGAGTGCCGTGGTGTCATAGATTGCAGCAACCTCCAACTCTTGGGCCTATGTGATTCTCTTGCCTCAACCTCTCGAGTAGCTGGGACTACAGGTGCTCACCACAATGCTTCGCTATTTTTAGAGGCTGGGTCTTCCTCTGGCTCAGGCTGGTATTGAACCTGTGAGCTCAGACAACACACCCTCCTCGGCCTCCCAGAGTGCTGGGATTATAGGTGTGAGATACTGCGCCTGGCCATCATTTTGTAAAACTTTTGTTTTAACTATATTTATGTGAGTGTACCAGGTTATAACATGTACTTCCTTCCCCTCCCCTCCCCTCCTCTTCCCTTGCCTTCCCTTCTCTTTTCTTTTCTTGTACTCTGTTGCCCAGGATAGAGGGCTGTGGCATCAGCCTAGCTCACAGCAACCTCCAGCTCCTGGGTTCAAGTGATCCTTTTGCCAATAGCCTCCCTACAGCTGGGACTACAGGTGCATGCCACAACCCCTCCCCCTTAATCTTTCTTTCTTTTTTTCCTTCCTTCCTTTTTTGAAGGGTCTCACTCTTGTTCAGACTGGTCTGGAACTCCTGAGCTAAAGGGATCCTCCTACCTTGACCTCCCAGAGTGCTAGAATTACAGGTATGAGTCACTGTCCCTGCCCAACAAAGTACATTTCTGAATATTTTTTCAGAACCTATCTAAAAGTGTCTATTGGAGATATGCTTTTTTAAAAAAAATTTTATTGGTGGAAGGGACTGTGTTCGTTCATTGATACATTCATTCACCTTGCCCCCGGCGGAAGGGACTGTGTTCATTCGTTTCCTGGCCAAGGAACCCATACACCTATATATACCCCAAGATTAAAAGCCTAAAGGGGGAGACAGGGAAAGACCGGGAGAGAAATGGAGAGAGCTTTTCTCTCCCCACTTGAGTTCTCTCTCTCTACCAAGAGCTTTAGTGTTTTCTGTATTCTTTTCTGTAAATAAATTCTGTCTTACCACTGGAAAAAAAAAAAAAGAAAAAGAAAATGCCATGAAGGCTATGTTAAACAATTTGATGAAAACATTTCAGATTGTATATGCAATCAGTACATTGTACCCTTTGATTGCACTAATGTACACAGCTGTGATTAAATAAAAAATAAATAAATAAATGTTATTTCTTAATTACTTCATTGGTCACCCATGAATCATGAGAGAAGGCTTTTTAATGGTACTTTTATCTACTCATTATATACACAAATATACACTTTTCTGTTTCATATATATACCCTGTATATTCATTCATTACATGGATATAAACATATCTCCATTCATTATATACCTGTACATACACATAAAGATAAGTATCCAGCCACATGCCTCTATTTTTCATAGTAGATGGCGGGATATTTCCAGACAACTCTTGCATGTATTGCTTCCTATATACCAAGTGTCAGAGATGCAAAGATAATTTTAAAAGTCCTTTTGAGAGGTAAAGTCCTGGTAAAGAAGGCTACAGATAACCTAACAAACAATAACAAATATACTAACAGTTTAAATGTGTTGTAACTGCTAGTTTGGAATCATAATCTCCAGGTCAGTGACAGAATACAGATCTCGATTGGAATGAAATTCACATTTTTAGATGAATGTAAAAATTGGGCGGCCAATCCAATTGGCAACATTGTCCTAAGGGATTTGAATCTCAAAAGTCTTGACTATTTCTAGATTTGATGGATGCTAATTGTTTATAATCAAAAGATTGGGGCAGTATAAAGAAGAATAAAGAAACACCTGCAGACATCCCCATATCTAGTGCCTATATTCCCCTGCCCTCACCACCATGCCCAAATGAAAGCCGAAGAGGATAATAACAGATAAAACCAAGACAAAGGACCAACGACAGAGAAGGTCTGAAGTTGTCTGCGGAAGGTGCTTCTCCAAAGCCAGAGCCCAAGCCTAAAATGGCCCCTCCAAAGAAGGGAGAGAAGGTGCCCAAAGGGGAAAAGGGAAAGGTTGACCCTGGCAAGAATGGGAACGGCCCTGCAGAAAATGGAGATGCCAAAACAGATCCAGCACGGAAGCCGAAATTGTAGGAAGTAGGTGCATTTTTGATAACTGTACTCTGGTACACCGAAATATTTTTTATCAGTTTTATAAAAGTGCAGAATTTTGTTTTGCTTTTAAAAAAGCTATTGTCAGTATATAAAAACACTTCATTGTTGTTTTGGAGGGAAATATTTTATGTCAAAAAGAGAATATCTCCAAAGCTGAATTAATATGGGGAAACACCTTTCCCTTATAGTTCTAGGAGGAGGGATTCCCTGACCTTGACACTCATAGCCACCTTGGCACAAAGACCTTGTGGTGCAGAAAAACTAAAATTCATTTTTATGTCTTCTTGTCCCTCTCCATCTTCACTACAGACTTAACTCCTTTAAATCCAGGAGACCTGACCCCCTAAAATTGGTTACCGACATTTTCCAGAGACGTTACTGAGATGGTGTCTGTCCAAAGGATAGTGGTTCTGCTTCTAGATTGTGGACCTTTGGGTAAATTCTTCCATTTTCACTTTATTTGCTGAAAGATAGGATTAGTTTGTAAGAACGTGTTCAACAGTATGGCTAAGTGTGAAATGTCAGTCCCCACTCTTAAGCTCCAAGTCCTCACTCCTAATATAGACTCCATTAGGTTTCAGGGACTCTTTCTGGTTTTTGTAGTTCTTTGAAGGAGGGAGTTTAAGAGTCATTATATACTGTTTACCATTGTCTGCCTGTGTCCTGCCTGAAATACTATGATTGTTTATGAAACATGTCTTTAATAAAACTGGATACAGTTTGGCTTAGAAATAAGAGATGCAGTGGCGTACAAAATAATATAGAGCAAGAAGATGATTCAGTCCATTGATTACTGAATTCAACAAACATTAATTGAGCACCTTCCGTGTGCTAGGCATGATAACAGCAGCTGGAGAAACAAAGGTGAATAAAACACACATTAGGTGGCCACAGTTAATTGTTGTCTAGTAGGAAAAGCTAACATAAAAACAGAAAATAAATTATAGTGCAATGAGCATAGTTAAAAGAAAGTATTGCAGGTGTAATGGTAACCAGAAAAGGGGTCTCTTTGGAAGAGGAGACAACATTTCATGGAATACATCAAGTTGGGTTTGGAATGGGAGTTTCGCAGCAAGAGGGAAAGAAAAAGGCATTCTAAGGTGAGAGAATAACTCATACAAGGGTACACACTGACACATTTGGGCAATTATAAGAAGGCACTACTATCTGATCATAGAGGGTCAGAAGGTAGCCTGTGTTAGAAGTTAGGCTGGGGAGGCAGACCCAGCCCCAGGAGGCAAGTACATTTGATGCCATGCAAAGGGCTTTACACATAATTCCAGAGACAATGAGGATGCAGATACTTTGGAAGGCTTTATTCAGAGAGTGACTTTCAAGTTAACTCTGATGATTGCGTGGAAATTAATCGAAAGGCCAAAGAACTTTGGAGATCTAGAAAACCATGAGGGTTGTGAACTTTGATATCATACTTGACCACTAACATTTTATGCAACCCAAGACATCCTGATCTGAGAAAAACCAACATGTAATATTTTTATCTTGCAAAGTTGATAATGCAGAGACTTAGCAAGTTATGTGTGTTTAACCAGTAGACTCACAGTTAGGAGGCTGGGAAGTGTCTGTCATGTGAGCCCTGTACCATCCTATGCCTGATTCACTCTTCGCTTTATTAACAGCCTTAGAGTCTTCAGCATATTAAGAGCCATCAGGATTACTGCCTGAATTGCTGAAGAATAAATCAAGTGCTAGACTCTAGATTTGGGGGTGAGGTCCCTCAGCTAGGTTTCTCATTTGAGGAGTGGAGTGTTCTATTTTTCCCTTTTTTGTATTTTTTAAATTTTTATTTCAGATAAATATAAGGGTACCCATGATTAGGGTATATCATTTGCTTTTGTAAGGTTAAAAACCAAGTTGTACTTGTGTTCTTCACCCAGGAAGTGTGTCAATTACCCATGCAACGTAACTGTTATTTTTCTAACAACGAATCATTCTTGATTTTCTAAGTCTAATCAAATTATTCACATTTGTCTCTTATTTTTTCTCTATATTTTGCACTACTCAAAGCCAATAGTTCTTGAAATAATAATAGCAAATAGGGCTGGGCACACGTGTAATTCAAGCACTCTGGGAGGCCGAGGCGGTTAGATTGCTTGAGTTCACAAGTTCTTGAGTAGCCTGAACAAGACAAGACACCATCTTTAAAAAATAGCCAGGTGTTGTGGAGAACAGCCTGAGCAAGAGCGAGACCCCATCTCTAAAAAACAGCGGGGAATTGTGTGGTGGGCACTTGTAGTCCCAGCTACTTGGGAGGCTGAGGCAAGAGGATCACTTGAGCCCAGGAGTTTGAGGTTGCTGTGTCCTAAGATGCCACCGCACTCTTAGGGGACAAAGTGAGAATCTATTTAAAAATAATAACATAATAATAATGATAGCAAATACTTCTATAGCACTTTCTATGCATCAGGCACTATTCTAAATGCTTAACATATATTAAATGATTAAATTCTCATGTCAACCCTATGAGATGCGTACTATTACTATCCTCATTTTTCAAAGGAGGAAACAGCAAGTTTCCTAAGGTCCTAAATAGGAGCAGAGTCACTAATCAAAACCAAGCCATCGGGCTCTAGAGCTGATATTTTTCATCACTGTAATATGCTGTGTCCCACAAATCTCAGTTTATAAAGGTACTCCGTAGGAACAGTGGACGCTGGACCAATGCATCAAATTTTGCCTCAGAGGTAACTTTCCTCGGATGTTCCTTGTTCATAAATTGCAAAACCCTGTAAGTTTTGTCCCCACACCTAGTTTTTACCCTTGTATATACATGGTTTGCATCGGTCCAACAAACCTATTTGGAAGTAGAGTTCAGTCAGACTGTAAGATTACTCTTTTGGCTGACTTTTTTTTACGGTTCATGCTTTCCATTTTACAAATAAAGTCTTTCTGTAAGAGTTCCTCTGGGAGATAAAACTTAACTAAGAATTTGCAACTCATTAAAGTTTCTTTTCCTTAATACTCAAGATGGAGCTGAAACTTCTGCACAGTCAGCAGTAAGCACAGATCTAATGTAAGTCCTTTATTGATTTTTTAAAAGTTGATTACATTAATCTTTTTACTTTTTATCTGGTCTTTAGGTCTTAAGTCACCAGTCCTTTTGTGAGAGGAAACTACTTCTTATATTCCTTCAAGCTTTTAAAGAGGATATTGTAGTAGCACAAAGTTATGTTTAAAAGAAAAAATCAATCTACCATTTAAAGATTTAGGGTCTACTTACTGGTTGAAAGACCTCTGACCCTGTCCAATAGTAGATGTCTCCTGTGCCATTTTTGGAATCTGACCGTTCTTTCCAGAAATGATTAATTATTTAAAAAGGATTTTGTTCTCACATGGCTTTTTATCATTTTGAAACATTCTTCTGGTCTTTAAGCTAATCTTAGAACTTTATGCCTCTCTGATTCCAAGTAAAAGATATACTAAAATACTTTCCACTTTAGTCAAGACTTTAAAAAAATAATTAATATGAATGACACACAGGTCAAAACATTCAGCAGACGAATTTTGTGAAAATTACTGCTAATGTTAGGTGGGTGTAGAAGAATCTGTGTTCTTCTTCAAAGGCTAATGGCGTGGATAATTCATTGGCATAGACCCTTTGAGCCACCCACTAAAAAAAAGGCAGGGGGATGCTTCCAATCTTTTGGGGTGGGCCAAGCAGGTACAGTCTGCCTTACCTTGAACTGAACATTGAGTATTTATTGAAAATAAAATTGATATGAAACCCGTTCACCTCTGCAACCACTCACCTCGGCTAGTTGAACATAATGTTAAACCAAAGAACGCTAGTATACAAGTTAGGCTGTGTCTCAGGAAACACGACTCTGACATCCACCATTATGTTCTGAGCCCTGTCCACAGTGAGCAGGCCGTGCTAAATACTGGGAGAAACCAAGGAGTTAGCATGCAAACCAAACCGTGGGTGTGAATCCCAGCACGGCCATCTACGAGTTATGCAATCTTGCCAGGTAATGTCTTGGTTCACATATCCAGAAAATGGAAATTATCCCAACCCTTAAGATTAGAAGAAAACTGAGCAGCAGTGGGGTGGGTGGGAGAGGATTGTGGGGGGAGTGCGTTGAAAATTGGTGACCCCAGTAGGCTCCCAGTAATCCAGTTTTCCCTTTTCCTGTGAGCATTTGTGGCTGTTGGTGGCCTCGACTCCTGTCATCTGCAGCAGCTTTTTCACACGACGAAGGTACTCAACAGAATGGGCACCGACCATCGACCACCTTCTTGCTTCTCCGTGCTTTGGCCGTTTCCACCTGCCTAGAAGATGCAGCTTAAACAGGCGGGAGTAATTTCCAGCTTTGTCCGTAGAGTTTTTAGGTTAGGGGCAAACACCAAGGAGTGCTCTCCACGCCTGCCTTCCCCAGCCTTGTGGGGCGGTGGCACCCTCCTGGCCTGTCTCCTTAAAGTCTGGCAGCTGGGCAGAAGAGGGGAGCGCCGCAAGGATCTCTTTTGTGACCCTTATCAGCCACTCCATTGCCTGGGAGCAGGAGGCGACGGCGCCCGACACCACCACTCAGGGAAAGATCTGGCTCCGCGCAGGGCCGGAGCCGAGGCGCGCCGGGGCGCCGGCTAAGCTGCAGGGCGCGGAGCGGTCGGACGGGGGAGCAAGAGGTAAAGCTTGCGGAGCGCGCCGAGCGCAGTCGCCGGGCCGGGTCGGGCCTGGGAGCCGACGGCGAGCGGAGCCAGCCGGGCCGGCGGGCGGGCGGGAGCGGCGGGGGCGGAGGCGGAGCGGGGGACCGAGCGGGCGGCGCCGGGGGGCGGGGGCGGAGGCGGCGTCTCCCCGAGCTGCGCAGGCGTTGCTCGCACCTTGTTGATTAGTCAGTGCTGGGAGCGCTGCTATGGCGTTTCTCAGACCCGCGGCTCCTCCTCACACGCTCGCGGCGGAGGAAAGGAGGGGTAAGGGGAGGAGGAGGCGAGCGGACGGCCGCCGCAGCTGCAGACCCGGGGCCAGAGGAGGAGGCGCAGCGGGAGCCGCCGCCGCCCGCAGCCGCGGGGCTGCTCCGAGTCCTCTCGGGGCGTGAGGGCACGCGGGACCCCCAGGCATGCCCCGCAGCGGCCGCTGAGCCGGGCGCCGGCCCCCTCCTTTCGGGCTGCTGAGCCGTCGCGCCCCCCGGCCGCAGCTGCCCGGCGCCTCCCGCGCGCCCCGGACCGCGAGCGCGAGCAGCGGCGGCCGCGGAGGAGATGGACCCGGCGCCCTCGCTGGGCTGCAGCCTCAAGGATGTGAAGTGGAGCTCGGTGGCCGTGCCGCTCGACCTGCTGGTCAGCACTTACCGGCTGCCCCAGATCGCGCGGCTGGACAACGGTGAGTCCCGGCCGGGCGCGGACCGCCGTCTCGGCGCGGTGTGCGCGCGTGTGCCCGGGAGGGGGACCGGTGGGGAGTGGGCTGCCCGCCCCTGAGCGCCGGAGTTGGCTCGAGCGGCTGCCGCAGCCTTGGCGCGTTGCTCTCACCCCCCCGCCTCCCCCAGCTGCAGCCAGAGAGGTGGAAATCAGCCCTGGCAGTATAATTAAAAAGGACGCCTTAAAAAAAAAATCAACATAGGGAAAACCTCTGCAGATAGTCATCTTGGACGCCAGCGATCCCCCCTCCCCCCCGCCTGCAAGAATTACTCATCCCGAGAAACCCTGAAGACTTAGTTATCTTAGGCAACTTTCTACGAAAATATTTGTGCACTGGTGGCATCTTATTGGGGGTGCCTGTCTCCCTAACCCCCCCCCCCGACCCTGTTTCTCCACTCCCCCTCCTCCCCGCAGCAGATTTAAGAGGAAAAGCTCCTGGGTGACCAATGAACGAGATCACATTTCTCAGACCTTTTATTACAGCTTGTCTGTTTTGTTTAACCCAACTGAAAGTAATTTAGGGCTGTGTGTAGAAAATGTTTTTAGCAGAAGTGATGGTATGCTTAAGGTTAATTATTAGCTTAGCACAAACATATTCATTTGGAACCTCAGCTCACAACTAAGAAGCGTGTGTTTCCTAAAATTGACCACCTGAAACCAACCAAACATCCCCCACTGTTCTGCAGCGTGACATCTGGCAACAACTGGATGTGCATACTGTCAAGAAGACACCTCGGTTTGGGAGTTGTGACTTGTAAGGTGGTAATTCAGGTGTATTTGGTCTTACCTTGTTTTTACCCTAACTTCAGTGGGCTTTGGCTACTTGTGATTTTGGACTGTTTTCAGAGGGAAGCCTTGTTGTGGGGCAGTTGGAAGCACCCTGGCTCAGACTGGCAGACAGGTAGATAGTGCTGTGACCACACAGGCCAAGTGGGAAGAGCACTAAGCAGAAAGATGTCATTTCACATCACAGGCACTTGGGTTACTCCTTGTTTTCTGGGGTGAAAGCGTGTGTAACAAGAGACGAATAATGTCCAAAGAATTTTTTATTTGGTTTCTTATCTGTGTGGTTAGATTAGGACTTTGAAGCACTGATGTGAAAAATAAACACGGGAAAGTTCAAAAAAGCTGTAAAATAATCTCGGCTTGCTGGATTTTCTTGTTTGCTTGTTAGTAGTGGTTGGCATTGGAAATAAACCAGGAGTTTTTAAACTAGTAATGAAGTACAGATGACAATAGCTGTTGAATACAGGAGAGGGAGAACAGGTGGTGTACTGAGGCATTTCTGTTTTGACTAGGAGTAGGAGGATGTTTTGTGCTTTAAATATGCAGCCACAGACCTGTGTGAGAAGGTTGAGAGTCCTCCCCTTTTTTGACCTCTGATCTCTGCAAGTACTGCCAAAACTTGTTAGCTAGGCAGAGAGCACTGGTGCATGGGTGTAAAAGTCACTCAAAAGCTTCATTAAACTGAAAGTTTAAAGAGGCTAAATATCAGTTTCAGACATAACTTTTATTACCCACTTTTCTATCCCTGCCATTCATAAAAAGGATCTGAATCAGCAGTGTACTCATCCCACACTTCTTTTTAAAAGAGGACGTGGGCAGCAAGTTTTAACACTGTGTCCTTTCAAGCTGTGGAATGGATTTTGGTCACTACATGTAATTCCAGTTCTCTACTGTAAATTTCTCTTATTTTCTTATTGCTGCTGGAGAATCACAGTGACACACACAAATTTGCATTCATAGCCAAATACCGCTTTCATTTAACAGACTCCTCTTATTTAAGTTTTTTATGTCAGTAAGGTTTTTAATAGCTACATAATATTCCAAGGGATGGCTATACCATATAATTTCATCCTCTGTTGTGGACATTAAGTTACTTTAACTTTTTGCTGTTATAAGTTGTGGTAGAATGAACACTCCTGTATGTAAATCAGTTTGTTTTGGTTAGAATATATTTCTACTTTGCTGAACAAGCAAATCAATCCTTTTTAAAATCTTTGATGCACATTATCAAATTGCTTTAGAAACTAAAGGTTCTACTCATTTGCACTACTAGTGGGAGCATTGTGGGAGTTCCACTGTGTCCACACTCTTAAAATAATAAGTTTTTCTAAAATTTTTTGCTAATTTTTTGGGAGGAAAGTGTTACCTTAGCAATTTAATCGGGGTAGACTTTAAAGAGTCAGATTCTGTGATTATTTTAAAACATGTTCACAGCAATGTTCAGAATTAAGGACATGCTGACACATTTATGAATGCTATAGGTGAAATCTCAAGTTTTCTGCAGTCCCTATCCTGTGTATGCCTTTTTCCCAATTTTAGTACTGCAGGTACATTTTCTTTTTCTTTTTCTTTCTTTCTTTCTTTTTTTTTTTTTTTTGAGACAGAGCCTCAAGCCATTGCCCTCTGTAGAGTTCTGTGGCATCACAGCTCACAGCAACCTTCAACTCGTGGACTCAAGCGATTCTCCTGCCTCCACTTCCCAAGTAGCTGGGGCTACAGGCACCTGCCACAATGCCCAGCTATTTTTTTTTGGTTGCAGCCGTCATTGTTGTTTGGCAGGTCTGGGCTGGATTCGAACCCGCCAGCTCAGGTGTATGTGGTTGGCGCCTTAGCCGCTTAAGCCACAGACGCAGAGCCTGCAGGTACATTTTCTACATGCACATGCCTACTCTATACTTAGACATGAAAAATAGTCATTTTCCAAATCACTTGTTTTAAAAGAAACTAGAAAGACATCGAAAAGCATGCCACTGGTTGACATTATGCCAAAAGAAAACTACTGCCTAATTTTAAGCAATCAAAGAACATTAAACATTTCTTAAGAGTTGGTTATCAAATGGCTACTCTGTGCTGGTATGTTTCTAGATGCTTGACGTGAATTGTTTCAGATCTCCAACCTCAGTATAAGTACTTTGCGAACCTGAAATTCAGAGAAATTTAGTGGTTTGCCTGAAAACTCAGACTTAGCAAATGGTGGGGTGGGATTTCCAGCCGACTTTCTGACTCTGAAGACTGACCTCTTATCTGAAACTTGGTCACCTTCTCGTATGAGAAGAGAGTGTGGTTGAAGTAGTTCTGACGTCTGCTCTGGATAGCTTCACTGTCTCTGAGAGCTGGAGGACCAGGAGGGCAGTGTTTTTAGAACAGCCTGGACGTGGAATAAAGTGCTGGCCTCTTCCCATCCATCATATGCAAATGGCTTGTTCCTTCCCACAGGAGTGGCTGAAAAGAGGCAAGGGGCAGGGTGAAAGAAGAGAGGTTACAGGATTGGAGAAAGAAGGAAAAACATGGAGTTTTAGGGCTACATCTATTATGTAGATGTGTCTGCTGAGATGATGCTTCAGTACTGGGTTAAAATATTAACTAAACAGCATGTAAAGAGCTCTACAATTCTTTATATTGTACATGTCATTCCTGAAATGCCAATTAAATAGATACAGTCGATAGCACATCCTGGCTTGCTGCCTGTGGCTCGGTGGCTAAGGCGCCAGCCACATACACCTGAGCTGCCAGGTTTGAATCTAGCCTTGGCCGCCAAACAACGATGATGGCCATAACCAAAAAATAGCCAGGTGTTGTGGCAGGCGCCTGTGGTCCCAGCTACTTGGGAGGTGGAGGCAGGAGAATTTCGTGAGCCCAGGAGTTGCTGTGAGCTCTGATGCCACGGCACTGTACCCAGGGCAACAGCTTGAGGCTCTGTCTAAAAAAAAAAAAACACATCCCCAGTGGTGAAATATGTCTTTGTATGATAAAATAAACAAAAAATTAGTGAATCTTTATGAGCATTGCCCCATGAACCTTTCTGGGCAAACCCCAAAGAAGTGCTCTAGCAATGTTAATGTTCCTCAGGAGATTGGATGAGATATGTCTTATTAGCCCAAGTCTAACCCAGCAATACATTTAAGATCATGTATTTAAACTGATTGATCATCAGTCTTGTAAATTGTTGGCTGTAGAACCACCTTTAACTGCCCTCTCCTTTGTACCCTGGGGCAATGCATCTTAAGAGACTTGCAGAAGGTAATGAAAAGGCATTGCTTTTGTAAAGTGTGTGAAGGGGCTATTGTGAAGGGGAGGGAGCTGCCATCTATCACTTTCATCACTGTCAGGGTCATGGTCATTACCATCATGGGATGGACACCCATCACAGTCACTGACCCTGACAGAATCAATTTTTAGACAAGAGTACATTTGGAAGTTGGGGATCTGGAAACTGATTCCCTTACAGCTGTCATGATGAACCTCTTGGGAAATGTTGGCTTCACTTTGAACATGTGCCCCGGTTCAAAGAATGCTGGTCTAGTCCATAAAAGGATGAGTTAATCGCCCTGTTTGCTGAAAGGAAAAGGAAGACTAAGGCTGTGTGGGCTAACAGGGAGAAAGACAAAGAAGGTGGTAGGGAATGGAGACTGCTAGCTGGGCAGGAAGAGTGCCAGCAGAGTCTCTGTCCTGGTGGTGTGAAGGCATCAGATCTGATTCTACAACAGGTTTGTTGGGGCTGTGGCAACTTTGGTCCATGCTTTGTGCTCAGCTGCTTCTACAGCTTTAGCATTTATAGGTCTAGAGGAGAAGGAGTAAAAGCAGGGGCACTTGCGCCCCAGGGAGGCTCCAGGTGGCCGTTTGCAAATACCAAAGGTCTTTCTAGATCTCTGTTCTATCTTTGAAATTGATGTAAGTTCTCAAATCTATTCTGTGATTGACATTATTTTATATTCTCTTTCTGTTTTTTTCTTTCCTTCTTTCTCTCCCCTCCCTCCTTCCTTCCTCCTTCCCTCCATCTCTTTCTCTTTCCGATTTCTTTTCTTTTGTTTATTTCTTCTAAAGTAACTTAATATAATTCTTGCTCCAGGAAGATGTGCTGTGTTTAGCTTGTGGCTTCATTTCCCCTGTATTGTAAGAGGGTTTACACATGCCCAGGCTGGGAGAAATGGTAGTTTATAGGATGCTACATTTGGAGCCAAGGGACCTGTGTTTTGTTGACAGGTACTCAGTTTCATACCATGTGCTCTTGCTCAGGTCTCTCAACCACTTTGATCTATAGTTTTCTCTTGAAGTAAAAATGGACATTATACTTGCCCATGTACCTCATAGTTCTGTAATTTATTCAGTCCACTAGTATTTATGAAGTTCCTAGTGTGTGACAAGTGCTGTTGCAGGTGTTAAGCACTGAATAAATCAGACAAAAACCTCTGTCTTTGTGGAGTTTACATTCTTGTGTATCTATTTACTGTGAGAATTCAGTGCAATAATGTGTTGGAATACGTATGTATTGCAAAACAGTGTATGCATATACAGACTGGTTGAGGGGGGCACCTTCAGAGTATATTATGTCATGTAAGCTGCAGCAGATTTTATTATCCATGTACAACTAAAGAAACTGAGAGAAATGTTGTGGGTGACATTTAGCCTGTTTCCTTTCGGTTATTGAACTAGTAAGTTGCAGGTTATAAAAAGGTGGTATAAGATTTTATTAGAGAGAGTGTGTTACAAATGGACTAATCTAAGGTGGGGGCTTGGGAGGGAGCAGAGCTGGAAGTTAGGAAAGGAATTTTTAATCTAGAATCACATGTGAGTCTGACCAAATCATACCAAAACAATGAGTTTAGGTGTGTGAATTTTTTTTTTTTTTTTTTTTTTTTGAGACAGAGTCTCACTTTGTCACCCCCAGTAGAGTGCTGTGGCATTGTAGCTCATAGCAACCTCAAACTCTTGGGCTTAAACAATTCTTTTGCCTCAGCCTCCCAAGTAGCTGGGACTACAGGTGCCAGAGTACAGGTGCCCATCTCTAAAAACAACACCTGGCTGTTTTTAGAGATGGAGTCTCACTCTAGCTCAGAGCTGGTCTCAAACTCGTGAGCTCAGGCGATCTGCTCGCCTTAGCTTCCTAGAGTGCTAGGATTACAGGCATGAGCCAAGGTGCCTGGCCTGTGTGAATCTTTTTCTTTAGCATGTGCTCATCATTACTTTTACTGATTGATGGTCATTTTTTAGAACCTAGAGTTTATGTCACTGTTAGAAAGAAGCACTTACTATAATATTATACACAAAGCGAATGATGAGAAAGTCTCTTTAAGATTGATTGATGCACTGTATGTTTTTACTTTCCTCCAGTTTCCACCCATTCTGACTCTTGGCCATGCCTGAAAATTATGGGCAAAAATAGGAGAGGATGTTGTAGCAAACATTTAGACCCACAAGTCAAAATTTAGACATAGCTCTTTCAGCAGCCTTGGTTTTCAAGTAAGAGGCTCTTTTGAAAGTTTCTCCATCCTTTCCCAGGAAGCAATACTTATAACGCTTATTTACAAGGGAAAGCAAGTGTCTTGAATGTAAGGCAAATATGACATATTTTAATTGAAAAGCATAACTTTAAAAAATATTTAATAGACATGGTAATTATACATATTTATGGGATACAAAGTGATAAACATGTATACATTGTATAATGTTCAAATTTGCATGTCTGTTACCTTAAAGGTTTTTCTTTTTCTGTGGTGGGAATGTATAAAATCCTATCTCCTACCTGTTTTAAGATCTACAATACCCTGTTGCTGACTCTAGTTGTCCTGCTACAGATAGTACACCAGAACTTATTCCTTCTGATTGACTATTCTCTCCCCAGCAGCCCCTTCCAGCTACCCTCCCCAGTTAGCCACTGTACCACTCTTTATTTCTGCAAGATCTGCTTTTTCAAATTCTGCACGTGAGTGAGAACATGGAGTATTTGCTTTTTGTGTCTGGCCTATTTCACTTAATGTACTATCCGCCAGCTTCATCCATGTTGTGACAAATTATAGGATTTCGTTCTTATATATAGCTGAATAATATTCACCATATTCAGTGTATATTCTACTATGTATATGGCATTTTCTTAACCTTCATGTCTGTTGTTGTACATGTAGGTTGAGTCTTTTTTTTTTTTAGAGACAGTCTCACTTTATCACCCTTGATAGAGTGCCATGGCATCACAGCTCATAGCAACCTCCAGCTCCTGGGCTGAGTCTTGATAATTATTAGTACTGCTGCAGTAACTGTGGGCATGCAAATATCTCTGACATATTGATTTCATTTCCTTTGGATATTATACACTTAGTGGTAGGATTTCTGGACCCCTGTGTGTCACCATAGTAAAAATAACTCAAAAGGGATTAAGGATTTAAAGGTAATACCAAAAACTATGAAACTACTAGGAGAAAGTGTAGGAGAAATATGCTAGGCCAGGAGTTTTTGGATAAGACCTCAAAAGCACAGGCAACAAAAGCAAAAACAGACATATGAGATTATATCAAACTGAAAAGCTTCTGCACAGCAAAGGAAACATTCAACAGAGTGAAGAGACGGCCTATGGAGAGGGAGAAAATAATTGCACATTACACATTTTACAAGGGGTTAAGAACTCAACTCAGTTATCAGTTAAAAAATGGATTAAAAATGCTCAAAAGACATTAATAGAAATGTCTCAACATAAGACATACCAATGGCCAACAGGTATGCAGAAAAAATGCTCAGGAAAATGGAGATCAAAACCACAGTGAGCTATCTTATTAGGATGGCAAAGAGACAAAAGATGTGAGAAGGACGAGGTAACACAATGACAGAAGGTAAGTCTCGGTTAGGGTGTGGAGAGAAGGAACCCCTTACCTACTGTTGCTGTGGATGTAAATTTAAGTTAGAAAAGCCATTATGCAAAACAGGGTGGAATTTCCTCCAAAAATTAAAAATAGAACTGCCATAAGATCCAGCAACCCCATGACTGGGTATATATCCAAAGGAAATAAAATCAGGATCTGCATTGTCAGGAAAAGTCTTAAGATGCTCCCTCGATTTGTACAAGGGAAACTCGTTTGTTGCGACCTAGCGCATCGCAGTCCAAAGAGGGAGCATTTTGGTCTCTTTTGCTCATTGGCCTCCTTATTGAAATAGCAAGATATTGTAAACCAGCTTGTAAGCTCGTTTATTTTTGTTGGACATTTCTGAGGTATCTGTCTTTTCACTTACTGAGCTGCTATTCTAGGAAGACTCATAAACTCTCTCTTTCAATAGGATTACCCATTTCGAGAACATCAGCTATTATGTGCAACATGAAAAATAACTTTTATTTCTGGCTTATGTATTATTTTGTTAAAATACAAGATATTTGCTAAACTATTTTAAATTTCATGGAGTAATTCTTTTAGAAGACATTTCCACATGAAGAGTTTCCCCTTCTTCTCTGCCCCACATCTACTCTGTTACCAATTTTTCAAGAATGTTTACTTGAATTTCAGCTTAAGGATATCTAAAATTATTTTTACAGTTTCCTAGCACCTAACACAATGCCTGCATGTAAGCGGCACTTGATAATAATTTAAGAAGTGAATGTCAATTCTCAATAATAAAAACTATAATGTCCAGAATATCCATATTACCAAAGCTGTCTGTGAGCTCTGCAAGTCTGAAGTAGAATCTCACTTTTGTTTCATTTGAGGGAGACATTATATTTTTAAACATATAACTTAGACTAAGATAGTAGATCTTAATATTTACAGTAGGAAAGAGTTTAGTGGATCATCATTTATAAAATAATGATTTTTAAGGCCATTACTTACTGGTATTTTAAATAAAGTATTCCTGGAAATTACAACTCATTTTTAGATTTTTCACTTTCTTGATAGTTTTTTCATTCTGAAATTAGGATGCCTCTTTTACAGATATTATGTGTTGCCATGTCATTGAATTTTTAATCACTGATATCATCATGCTATTAACATTGCTCCTGAATCTATGATCTAAAATGCCGTGAATGTTAGAAACTAGTCAAAAATAAATAGTTGGGTAACCATTTACCCATCACGTTATCTGTGGGCACCAGTGATTTTACTTCTAAAGAAAACAAGCCGCTTGGCTTAAATACTGTTACAAAACTACAACTGGTAATTTGGTATGGTTGTCATCTTCTTAGAATAGTCCCAAGCCTGACTTGAAACCATAGTGAATTAATCCTAGACAATGAGTTTCCTTTTACGCCATGCAGAAGTATTAGATAGTGGTAAAAGAAGGAAAAATGTTCCCAAGCTCCTTTTCAGTTCTGTTTATAATTATAGGGCAAGTCACTTTAATTGATTCTAATAATTGTTAACCTCATTTGAAGTATTTGAATGCTACATGGGCTCTGATGACTTAATGATTGTTTAATAAATACCAAGTTATTGAATTTAAAATGCAGTATGAGTTCCTTGTAATTATGAAGATATTTGTTATTCCAGTTCGTATTTAATATATATAGTAAGTTATTGTGATCAGGCCAGGTTGTAGTGGGAACAATTATTCAGGGGAATAATTGTAAGGAGTGTTTATATATGTATCTGTAAAGATTTAAAGTAAGTAATGTTTTGTTGCTTTTATCCTCACTCAGAAGAGAAAAATTTCCTTGGCCAGATACTTTTTTATTAGATGACAGTTTTCTCACAACCACACTTTAGGATGTTAGAAATGAAAATTTGTCTTTCTTCAAGTAGGGAACCATGTACAAATATCTAAAGGAAACAGAAAAAAGATATATGTTTACTTTTCTATTTTTAAACATATCTTTTACCTTGTAGGTAACAATTACAGAATTACTTGTAGCATTTGTAGAAAGTCTAGGTTATAACAGAGTCTGTTATTTATTCAAAAAAGGTACTGAAATCCCTAAGAAAGGACACTTGTGTAGCTCCAGGACATCTGTCTGTGCAGATTTTTTTGTTATTCCAAGACAGTCATTTTGGATTGGTGCTGATCCTTTAGCAACAGTAGTTGAAGTAAAAGAGATAAATTCATTCCATTGTCATCCCTGATCCTCAGTAGCTTGTGTTCCTGTATCTTTAGTAATAGTCTGTTTCAGGTTACTACCATTTAAAATAATGCAGGATCCATTTTTATTTTTGAACCACTGACCCACAAAATTAATCAACCATGAGATCCAAGTTAAAAACAATTTAATTAGTTGTGTGTGTGTGTGTGTGTGTGTGTGGGAGAGAGAGAGAGAGAGAGAGAGCGCGCGCACATTTGCTCTAGAAGGTTCGAATTACCACTAGAAAATAAATAACAACAGAAAGCTTTATTAAAATATTCTACTGTTATTTTTTATTTTGGTGCCATCTTTTGGCCAGTTAAGAGGAAGGGAGACACTTAGAGTAGAAATTAGGAAGAAATTTTTACAAGCTCATCATGGGTAGGTGTGATTAATTTCAATTGTATGTAACAGGGATGATAATATAATAATAATAACTACAACAACAACAATGGCTTATACAATGTGAATATCTTCTCTTTCTTCCCTCCCTCCTTCCCCCCTTCCTCACTCCTTCTCTCCTTCCCTTCCTCCCTCCCTCCTTCCCTCCCTCCCTCCCTCCTTCCCTCTCTCCCTCCCTCCATCTCTCCTTCCCTTCCTCCCTCCCTCCTTGCCTTCCTCCCTCACTCCTTCTCTCTCTCCCTCCCTCCCTCTCTCCTTCCCTTCCTCCCTCCCTCCCTCCCTCCCTCCTTCCCTCTCTCCCTCCCTCCCTCTCTCCTTCCCTCTCTCCCTTCTTCTCTTCCTTCCTTCCTCCCAGTAGAGAAGTCTGAAGGTGTGTAGTTTAGGACTGATAAATGGCAGTTCTATGGAGTCAAAGTCTTTCTGCTCTGTCATCCCCTGCAAGTAGCTTTCTCTCTTCAAACTATTATCTAATAAAAAAGTACCTGGCCAAGGAAATTTTTCTCTAGATGGTTGCTGGAGTTATAGTTATGTGTCTACATCCCAGGCAGCAATAAGGGCCTTGGGTATGTCTCATTAGTCCTTCACAGGACTTCACTTATATTTCACTGGTGAGGAACTACTCTTATATGAGGGAGTAGAGGAAGGCAGGAGGGAACTGAAGTCTTTCTTTCTGAGACAGAGTCTCACTATGTCACCCTCAGTAGAGTGCTGTGATGTCACAGCTCACAGAAACCTCAAACTCTAGGGCTTAAGTGATTCTCTTGCCTCAGCCTCCCAAGTAGTTGGGACTACAGGCACTCGCCACAACACCCGGCTATTTTGTTGTTGTAGTTGTCATTGTTTAGCAGGCCTGCGCTGGGTTTGAACCTGCCAGCCCCATATATGTGGTGAGTGCCCTAACCACAGAGCTGGAACTGAAGTCTTTTAAATGAGCATAATGCCCAGGGGTTCTTACTGTAGGAGAAGAAGGCATTGGATATGTGTCTCCCACCTAGATTGTTGCTTTATGGCTTCTCTTTACTTTTTTCCTCCCACTCAAAAACTTATTAAAATAGCGACACATGGGGCCCTAACTCCTTGACTTTTCTAGTTCAGGTTCTTCTCAGCTAAGGCAGTATGAACTTCTAGTGCCAGCTTCTTTCATACTTGAGCATTAGGGAAAACTTGAAATGGTTCTATTTAAGAAGCTTGTGCATTATAAGAAGGCCATCAAAATGTTCTTAATAAAGTTACTTCTCACGTTGTTTTTTTGGCTTGCACTTTTCACATTTTTTTTCTCTGACTTAATATGCACAAGGAGGGAATAGTTAGTTGTCCATTTTTTTTTTTTTATTAATTTGTAGAGACCAGGTTTTGCCATGTTGCCCAGGCTGGAGTACCATGGGTATTGATAGATATAGTCATTGTGCACTGCAGTCTTGAACTCCTGGGCTCAAATAGTCCTCCTCCCTCATCCTCCTGAGTAGTCAGGACTACAGGTGGGTGCCACTGCACCTGGCTGAGTTGCCCAGTTTTTAAAAGTTCCTTTTTTTCCCCTGTGCACTATTCTTTTTGCCAGAGACCCATGGTAATTGTGTGTGTTTTTTTTTAAATGTACTCCCTCCCCCATATCATTATTAAGAATTAGAAAAATATATGTAAAGTACAAAAATAAATGCATTTTTAATTATAGAGGTTATATAACTTATGTAAATATTGTTAACATTTTGTTATATAGGTATGGGTGGTTAAATAGAAATTATGTGTAAATTATATGTTCCATATGTATAGGGGACCAAATTGTATATAAAACTTCTTTTCAAATTTTACATTTGATGATGAGCATGTTTCTTCATTATTCAAAAATAAAATTTTTATAACTGAATAGGATCCTGCTTTTACCAATAAACCATTATTTATTTGACCGTTTTCCAATTGTGAGACAGTAGTTGTTTTACTGTACTCTTGTCATAATATCTGTGTGGTTCAAGTTGTCAGTTTTTTTTTTTATAATTTTATTGAATCATAATTCTGTACATTGGTGCAATCATAGGGCACGATGTGGTTCATATATATTGAGAAATATTTTGATCATACTATTACAGATAGCCTTCATGGCATTTTCTTGATCACTATATAAAGACATTGATACTCTATCTTTAATAAGTTTCACCAGTACCCTGCTAAGATGAACCGTAAGTGTGTTCCCACTAATTGCCCTCCCTCTACCCATCCTCCCCCCTCCTCTCCCCTCCCTTTCCCCTTTCCCTGTATTCCTGTGCTATAATTGGGTTTTAGCCTTCATATGAAAGCTATAAGTTAGCTTCATATTAGGGCTGAGTACATTGAATACTTTTTAATCCATTCTTGAGATACTTTGCTAAGAAGAATATGTTCCAGCTCCATCTATGTAAACACAAAAGAGGTAAAGTCTCCATCTTTCTTTAAGGCTGCATAGTATTCCATGGTATATATGTACCACAATTTATTAATCCATTCATGGGTTG
>CAUYON010158111.1:0-19358 GCA_963573935.1 Arctocebus calabarensis | reverse complement strand
TTTTTTTTTTGAGACCGAGCCTCAAGCTGTCACCCTGGATAGAGTGCTGTGGCATCACAGCTCACAGCAACCTCCAATTCCTGGGCTCAAGCGAGTCTCTTGCCTCTGCCTCCCAAGTAACTGGAACTACAGGCGCCTGCCACAATGCCTGGCCATTTTTTGGTTGCAGCCGTCATTGTCGTTTGGCGGGCCCGGGCTGGATTCGATCCCGCCAGCTCAGGTGTACATGGCTGGCACCTTAGCTCAGCCACAGGTGCCGAGCCTGAATGCATATTTTTTACTTGGTGCTTGCTACCCTTATTTAGATGAATTTGACAGTTTTTTCCTTTGCTCTCCGTTGAACCATGCATGTGCATAATGTTGTAGCAATTTTAACACTTCATTCCATGTATTGCCTCATATATCTATCCCTGTTTTGCTTTATCTAGGGTCTAGAACTAGCACATGGTAAGCGATTAAAATGTTTGCTGAATAAAATAATAGTATCAAAGTGCAAATAAGGATGTCTGGGGTATGCTCATAATTTTGTGAGACAGATAACATAGGTATCAGCAACATTCTTCCTGAATGAACCTTTTGTGTCATAGTGAGAGAATATAGATGGGACAGTGAATTGGCCATGGGTGTGAAGCCAGACGAAGTGAGTGTTCACTACTACAGTGTATAGCAGGATTTAGGCGAAGGATAGGCTGATGCATCTAGATGGGCCAAGAGAAAGGCTCATTCTTTGGTTTTATTTTGCCTTTGATTAGGTGATTGATGAAATGGTATTTTGTGAAAGAGTAGAATAAATTTGATATGATCGAATTGATAATCCTATTTTCTTGATAATTTTATTTATGCTGTTTCTAAGAATGTAGTAGAATACTTTACATTTGATCTTTTTAAGTTTAAAGCAAAAGGGTTTGATGTGATTCAGAGTATGTGATAAACACCAATGTATAACCCACACACACACAAAAAATGCATGGACTGCCTATTATAATTCCTTTAGGAATTTTAAAAAATGTTTTTTTAGGCTCGGCGCATGTGGCTCAATGGGCTAAGGCACCACGTACACCTGAGCTGGTGGGTTTGAATCCAGCCTGGGCCCGCCAAACAACAATGACGGCTGCAACCAAAAAATGGCCGGGCATTGTGGTGAGCGCCTGTAGTACCAGCTACTTGGAAGGCGGAGGCAGGAAACTTGCTTGAGCCCAGGAATTGGAGGTTGCTGTGAGCTGTGATGCCACAGCACTCTATCCAGGGTGACAGCTTGAGGCTCTGTCTCAAAAAAATAAAAGTTTTTTTAATTTATAATATTAAGATATTAAAGACATTTCCTATGAGTAGAAGGAAGCATTCTGCTTCTAACTAAGCCTTTGTTACAACCAATGAAAGGATTCCTTTAGTTTAGAGCATTATTAGGTAGATTATTATGATTTTATTAAAAACACTTGAATTGATAAATAAATTCGGCACAGTCTCGGGTTACAAAATTAATGTACACAAATCAGTAGCATTCCTCCTACACACCAACAACAGTCAAGTTATGTGTACATGACTTAATAAAAAATGTTAATCTCATCCAAAAACATAGACAAAAAAAGATTCAATATCTTTCATAATAGCAACGAAAAAATAAAGTATCTAGGAATATATTTAACCAAGAAGGTAAAAGACCACTAGAGGAGAACTATGAGTCACTGAGGAAAGAAATTACAGAGGATGTAAACAAATGGAACAACATATCATGTTCATAGATCAGTAGAATCAACATTGTCAATGTCCATATGATCCAAAGTCATCTGTGATCCCCATTAAAATACCAATTTTCTCATATCTAGAGAAAATAATTCTATGCTTCATATGGAACCAGAAAAGAGCTTGAATAGCCAAGCAATCTTAAGCAAAGAGGACAAGTTGGGAAGTTATCAATTTACCAGACTTCAAGCTGTACTGCACGGCTAAGTCACCAAAGCATCATGGTACTGCCACAAGAACAGAGACAGAGACCAGTGGATCAGAACAGAAAACCCAGATATAAAACCATCTTCATATTGCCTTCTGATTTTTGACAAAGCAGACAATAACATACCCCGGGGAAAAGAATCCCTATTCAATAAATGGGGCTGGAAAAATTGGAAAGCCACAGAAGATGGAAACAGGATCTACACCACTCACCACTCACAAAAATTAGTTCACAATGGAGAACAGATAACAACTATGGCATAAAACAACAGAGTAGTGATGTGTCTTATTATTTGTGCCGTTTACAAGGGACAGGAGTTCAGTTTGTCCCAATATTAATGATGTTAACTTTGATCACTTAGTTAAGGTGTCTACCAAGTTTCCTCTCTATAAAGTTATTAGTTTTCCTTTTGTAGTTCATAAACAATATATGGGGGGGGACTACTTGTTACCTAAATGCATATTATAAAGACCCATCTATTGCTGGATATTAAACGGATCTAAAAAAGAATTGTATTTATATTTAATTTAATTTATCACAGAGTTGATACCTAAAAGATACAAAAAACTACCTACTTTTTTTTTTTTTTTTTTTTTGAGACAGAATCTCATTATGTTGCTCTGGGTAGAGGGCCATGGCATCATAGCTTACAGCAACCTCTTGGGTTCAAGCAGTTCTCTTTCCTCAGCCTCCCTAGTAGCTGGGGCTATAGGCACCTGCCACAACACCTGGCTATTTTTGTTGTTGTTGTAGTTGTCATTGTTGTTTGGCAGGCCCGGGCTGGGTTCGAACTTGCCAACTCTGGTGTATGTGGTCAGTGCCCTAGCCACTGAGGTACAGGTGTTGAGCTAAAACTACCTACTTTTTAAGACCACTGCTGAAGTTATTGCTCAATATGTTTTATGAGGCCTTTTATCTAATGATTCAAATAATAAATTCCTGTTTGACTATAATTCCAGGGAAAAAAAAAACCTGTAAATAATTTTTATGTGTTTTCTGCCAACAGAAAATGGAACCTGTTACTCCATTTTTGCCTTACCTTCTAAAAAATTAAGAGCCAGATGATTTGCGCAAGCGCTAATCTCTTTTCAACAAAGAAAGTTGAAAGTACTGTAGCCTCTGGTCCTTTGAAAGCATAAGTTCCAGTTTATTTTTATTTATTTACTCTTTTGAGACTGAGCCTTTAGCTGTTGCCCTGGGTAGAGTGCCTTGGCATCAGCTCTCAGCAACCTCAAACTCCTGGGTTTAAGAGATTCTCTTGCCTAAGTCTCCCAAGTAGCTGGGATCACAGGTGCCTGCCACAATGCCTGGATAGTTTTTGGTTGCAATTGTTATTGTTGTCTGGCAGGTCTGGGCTGGATTCGAACCTGCGAGGTCTGGTGTATGTGGCTGGCGCCTTAGCTGCTTGAGCCACAGGTGCTGAGCCAAGTTCCAGTTTATTTTTAAACTCTTCATCTTGCATAGTTTTAGATTAGATAAAAATATTTTTCTGCTAATAAACCAGATGTATATATCACTGTAGAAAATTAGGAAAAATACAGGAAAGTATAAAATGAAAATATTGATAATTCTAATCCAAAGATAACTATTGTTATTATGTTATCTTCAGTATCTCTTTCCCTTTGTCAGTGACTATTTATTTGCTAAACATACTTTTTTTCTACAAATATTGACTTATGACCACACCTATTACCTACCTATTATTTTCAGTGAACAATATATGATAAGCTTCTTCTGAATTCATAAACCATTTTCTATAATGTGATTTTTCTTGGCCTCATGGTATTCCCTTGTAATGGGGGGATAAAAATTTATTTTCATTTTCTCAATTTAATATAGGTAGACATTTATATTTTTCCATTATTTATCTGTTATAATTCACTCTGAGATAAACAACCTTATAAATAATTCTGGGTTCATCCTAGAAATGAGATTACTGGATGAAGGGGTATGAAAATGAATATTTGTATATTTTTAAGGCTCTATCTATATCTATATCATGTCTATTTTCTATATCATGTCTATTTTTATTTCTATTTTTTTTTTATAGAGTCTCACTCTGTCACCTTGGGTAGAGTGCCTGGTGTCATAACTCACAGCAAACCTCTCACTCTTGGGCTCAGGTGATCATCTTGCCTCAGCTTCCAGAGTAGCTGGGACTTTAGGTGCCCACCACAACGCCTGGCTAGTTTTTCTCCTTTTTTAGTAGAAATGGGGTCTTGCTCTTATTCAGGCTGGTCTTGAACTTCTGAGCTCAGGGAATCCACCTGCCTCAGTGCTAGCATTATAGTAGTGAGCCACCACGCCCAATCTATTTCTATATCTGTATCTAAGTGTTGGATCAATTTACTTTCGTACTAGCTATTTATGTGAGCAGTCTGTTTGCTCATGTTCTCAATAGTGCGAGGCTGGTGAATTACAGTACGTCCTTGTTTCAATTTTTTCTTTGACTACCTCTACTGATATTTTGTTGGCCATATATATTTTTATCACTTTTGTGAAATATCTGTGTTTTTTCAATCTGTAGCCCTAATTTTTGGACTCAGTGTTAGAAGAATTCATTTCTTGTACTGACTCTGCTGCTAACTGTGAGATTTTGATAAAAGGTCATCTTTAGGGTAATCTTAAATATATTTTTGTACTGATATCAGATTGTTCTATTAAAAAGCAAATTTGATATTTGTCATTCTATCTGTCTTTAACTCCTTAAAGTCTAGAGAGAAAGTCTGTCTCTGGCACCTGTGTGATGTCATCTCTTGCTATGTATGGCAGTGCCAGCTATTTGGGTGACCAATGAATTCATCAGCAGAAAATATGGTAGTTTTTGAAGTAACCAGCATTGGTTTCATTATGTCGACCTATAGGTTATGATTTAGCATTTACTGATCATGTCTCGTTGACAAGCTCGATTGGGTTTTTAGTCCTTTAGTAGACATTATGCAAGTGGAGAAACCCAGCAGCGATCTTCCAACTGTGAAAAAGTGAGTCAATGATCTCAAGTGATCCATCAAGTGGTGTGCTTATCTCAGAGGGTATCCCGAAAAACAAATGAAATATGATATATGGGAAAACAGCATATGGGGAAAATGAAATATTATAGAATGCAGTATAAATATAAATTACTCCTCTCAGTCTGAATGTAGTTACTGCAGTTGATCTGGTGTTTTTCAATGTTGAGTAAGTTTGAAGAGTGGCCTGTTTTACATGGTTTAATTTCCTCCATGTTGTCTATTGTCATTAACTGCTTAAAAATTCATGATTGGTTTCCTGCATTCTTGTGGATGTCGTTGCCAAGCTCTGTCATTAGTACTTTGGCAAGACTGGTAGAGTCACACAGAATGACCTGAAGACATTTTCTGGGAGAAGCAGAAGCCATATATGAGGCACAGTCAACTGCATGTGTGCATCCTGGTGAGGGTAACAGCAAAAGTGTGGAGATGCGAAACCGGTACTAGCTGAAACAACCCTTTGATCATGAAACGGTTTTAATTAAACATACCGACTGTAAGGAGGCTTATTTACATTCACACACAGATGAAATAACATAATGGATAGAATCTTTGAACAAAGAACAGTAAAACATATGTTTTTATACACATTCTGTCTTTGCTGATGCCTCAATTTATTTACAGCCCGATTTAATATTTGGATTTTCCAGACAACTTCCCAGCACGACATCATGAAAAAATGAAAGGGCTTAGATGCCATGAACCAATGAATTGTTAGATTATCTTCATAATATGGGTAAGGCAGAATGTGAATGTTCGTAGGAATGTCAAAGGTTCTACAGACCTGGGCTAGTTCATCTCTTGGATTCTTGGAAATATTGAACGTCATCTGCTTAGATGATTGTTCTCTCCAGTTAAATGTTTTCTCCATAGGAAGTTTCAAGTACTATTTTGGAAACGCATTCCAGTTGTCTTACACACCTCCTTAGGTTTCAACAATGTGCTGAATAATTATCCCACATTTCAGGGCCATGGAGTAAATTTTCCTGGGATTACCTCAGATTTACTGGATTTAGTAATTTGATTGACTTTTTTGTTTGTTTGTTTTTGTTTTATGTGAAACTTTTCCTGAACCACACCATTGCTGTAGGGGGTGCTCTTAAAAGAGAATCTTTTCTTAAGAAGATTTATTGGGGGTGGGGGGAGAGGGGATTAAGGAGTGTCAGAGTACTCTTGGTGGCCCAGATGTTAATGCCACAGCACTCCATGAAGGAAAAATAAGTGCTTCAGTATGGCCTCCATCTACTTCTCAAGGTCACCTTGGAGGCGTGAGATTATGGTTAAATATGACATATGACTTTGCAACTTAATGGTGTGTTCTTCTTCCTTCATTGTTTATGGAGTTGTCACTCAGGTTGCTGCTGTTGAACCGAGGAATATTTTGATATGATTTCCTAACTGTATAAACACTCCACATATTCAAGCTTTCTTAGAAGCTTTTAAAGAAATCTATCACTGGGCAGCGTCTGTGGCTCAGTGAGTAGTGTGCTGGCCCCATATACCGAGGGTGGCGGGTTCAAACCCAGCCCTGGACAAACTGCAACAAAAAAAAATAGCTGGGTGTTGTGGTGGGTGCCTCTAGTCCCAGCTACTTGGGAGGCTGAGGCAAGAGAATCACCTAAGCTCAGGAGTTGGAGTTTGCTGTGAGCTGCGTGATACCACGGCACTCTACCAAGGGTGACATAGTGAGACTCTGTTTCTACAAAATAAAAAAAGAAAGAAAGAAAGATAGTATATTACCTACTTGCTCTTGGACCCAAGAGGTGGTTAATAGCCTTTTTTTTTTTTTTTGAGACAGAGTCTCATGTTGTTGCCTTGGTTAGAGTGCAGTGGCATCTTCATAGCTCACTGGAACCTCAAACTCCTGGACTCAAGTGATCCTCCTGCCTCAGCCTCCTGAGTAATTGGGACTATAGACTCATGCCAGAATGCCTGGCTAATTTTTCTATTTTTAATGGAGATGGGATCCCGATCTTACTTAGGCTGGTCTTGAACTCCTGATCTCAGTAGATCCTCCTACTGTGGCCTCCCAGGGTGCCGAGATTATAGATACCTACCACCATGCCTGGCTTTACAGTTTTTTGATATGGTAAATATTATAGGATATAATTAAAATAATTATTAAAATAATACTTTAATTCAGCATAATACCATGATATACCCATATGTTTGGTGCATTTTGGACTTTGGATTTTTCTATTCAAGCTATTGAGAATCTCAGTGTTTTCATCAAAGCAGGGTGTAGACTCAAGTTTTATTATTTATTTATGAGGGTATAGATGATTGGGTTACATTGTTTGTGTTTGTTAGGTAGAGTCCAAGTTGTAGTTGTGCCCTACCCCCAGGAGCTGTGCCATACATTCTAACTTTGTTCCCTTGTTCTAGTCGGGTCAGAGCACCCCAATCCCCCTTCCTCTTCCCCTCTTCTTTCTCCCCCCACCCCGCCTGCCCCTTCAGTTTAATTGTGTTTTTTCTCTTGTGTTGGCATGTATTTGTTTCTCTACTGGTTTCATATTAGTATTGATAGATTCAAGTTTTAGAAATTACTTGTGGAATGATAATTTCATTGCATAAAGTTGTAAAGGTACTGTTAGTAACTTAGGCCAGCAGATGGCACTCTTACCTTTGCGCTTATGTAAAGAGCTGTTTGGGCTTGTGGAGACTTTTCAGATCTCAGAAACTGTTGAGAATTGCATTTCCCTATTTTTATTTGAACACGGTTTTATCACAAAACAATAAAGTTATTTTTACTGTTATAGAGAAAAGTGGATGAATGGACAAAACTATTTCTATAGATAGTCTGTTCAATCATGTGTTAGCACGTGAAATAGTTAAGATCCATATGGACGAAAAATGCTTTTCCTGCAAATGTGTTCTACATTATGTCAATGTCTTTTCTTCCTTATTTATAAACTCAGAATCTTAATCTGATAAATCCAGCTGGATGGACAATAGAATGAGAACAATGCCCTTCTTGTCCTTTGTTTTTGGGATTTCATAACATCTTGGAATGATAGAATTTTAGTGTTATATGGACACTCAGAGAGCATCTATTTCAACACACAAACTTGTAGGTGAGGAAATCAAGGCCCACAGTGGTTAAACAACCTGCCAAATCTGGAGGGAGGGACACCTTATTTAATTAAAAATTTTTTTTTTTGAGTCAGAGCCTCAAGCTGTCACCCTGGATAGAGTGCTGTGGCAATCACAGCTCACAGCAACCTCCAATTCCTGGGCTCAGCAAGTCTCCTGCCTCCACCTCCCAAGTAGCTGGGACTATAGGCGCCTGCCACAACGCCTGGCCATTTTTTGGTTGCAGCCGTCATTGTTGTTTGGCGGGCCCGGGCTGTATTCGAACCCGCCAGCTCAGGTGTACGTGGCTGGCGCCTTAGCCCATTGAGCACAGGCGTGGAGCCAGGACACCTTATTTTAATTACAAGCAGAACAATAGGACTCAACTATCTTCAGAGCAAAGCTACCACAATAATCTCATGCTTTGTAATTCCATATTCCTGTTATTCTCAGATGTTATGGAAGGCAAGAGAGCTTAGGGAACTTGACTTCCTAGTGGAGACATGTGTCAGCTTTGTCTGCTTTTGCTTTGCTTCATAAAATATCTGCACAAATCAGTAAAGATTATATAAAAAAGCACCTCATTTATATCTGGATATTCAAATCAGGCAAAAAAGGTCACATAGGAACATTTTCCCATAGCAATTACTAATTTAAAGAGGTATGCCTACACCTTTCATGAAGTTGAATTTAATTAAGCGGGGTGTACTAAGATCTAGGATAACCTATACATTGCAGCTATAAAATGTTCAAGCCCTGAGCCATTTAACTGAGTCTAACTGCATGAGCAGTTAGTTCATTTGCAGCAGAGGTATTTGTGGAACCAGAGAACATTCATAGAAGGAGAATGGGATTGTAATAACGTTCTAGCCTGAAGAATGTAGCAAGACTCTGTCTTTACAAAACATAAAAATTAGCCCCGTGTGGTGGCATGTGTCTGTGGTCCCAGCTCCTTGGGAGGCTGAGGCAGAAGGATTGCCTAGCTGTTTGAGTTTGCAGTGAGGTATAATGACACCATTGCACTCTACCCTTGACCGTGTCTCAACAAAACAAAACAATCTTCCCGTAAAACAAAAACAAACAAAAAAATAGGATAGAGTTTCCTAAGGCAAGGGAGGAGTCTAGGAGGTTTTTCCTGCCGCAGTAAAGGAACTCCAAGATTTTCAGTATGACACTCAGATACAAAAAGCATCTCATTTCTTTGTTGCTATGAATCAAGCTAAATACGGGTCATTCTATTCACTTGGTTAGCAGGACATCCAAATTCAAGTTGTTTTTGTCAGGAGACCTTCCCAATTTCCCCCAGAATGGTGAAAGAGCCAAGGGGCTTAAATGAACCAGAATAATTAGATCAGGGCCTCTGCTCTCTGTTCTAATTATTGGTCGCTGAGATATTTGTTGTTATAAGCTTGTGTGGCCCATTTGAAAGCATTTCCTCATTACCTCCCCACTTCCTCTATGGAACGCTGAGCTGCACTCCCAGGAGAGGCTGAGTCCATTGGAAGGAAGCTCTGGTGCTTCTCAGGTGCTGTCTTTCACTCCATCACTGTGCCCCAGAGGCCCTCATCCTCAGCTTCTAGTCTCTGAACATCTGGCTCTTTCCAGGGTCTAGTAGGGCAAAAAATTCCATGCCTTCTCCCTTTGGGACTGTATTGGTTAATCTCCTCCAATAGCTCTGAAACCAAAATGACTACTTTTCTCCTGGGAAATTCAGAACACCCCCTACATGTCCAAGAGACAGAAAAAATAATATAAATAATAATTTTTCTTTGGCCAATGAGTTTTCAGCGAGAAAGATAAGATAAATTTTAATTTCAACAGTGCAGCTTGTTTCGTAAGGCTGCACTTTCTTCTTGCTGTGTATTTTTAGGACGGGGTGGGGGACAATCTGGGAGGGGGCAAGAAGGAGATGAAAACTCACAGAGGCTGCTGCTTCTACCTGATTATATAACGCTACAGGTCCCCAAGCTCCTGCTGGGTGAAAAATAAGTTAAGTTTAAGTGGAACAACTGTTAAGAGTACAGAGACTGGGGTGTGTGTGGGGAATAAAGAATAGTTGTTTTTCCCAGAGGAGAAGCCTCTTCTATACAGCTGAGAATGTTTATTGCTGCTTGATGTTCTATGGCCAAACTAGGTTTCTTATCTTCTCAGAGACCTTTAGCTTTCTATAAAATAGGATCCAGACTTCCTGCCTAGTTAGTCCTTAGGGATCCTTGAGAATTCCCTGGGTTAATTTATGCTAAGTGCTTCATTCTAGCCAATAATGATACAAATAAGGGCAATGAAGACATCATTTAGATCACTGCACAGCTCCCTGCTTCTTTTTTTTTAGTTGTTCTTGAGGTACATGGATCATCACGACAGTTTTGAGATATACAAAAAAATCAAGAAACATAAAATCCACATGGGTGGAAATCAAGGAAGCCCTCCCGGCAACACTGATAAGCTGAGCAAGTTGAAACTTGCACAGGCGAGTCAGAAAGCACACTGTCCACTGCGTTTCTTGGAAATGAAAGAATAAACCATAACATAGTCTGTCTCAAAACTTACATAGTGGGGGCAGCTCCTGTGGCTCAAGGAGTAGGGCACCAGCCCCATATACCAGAGGTGGTGGGTTCAAACCTGGCCCCAGTCAAAAGCAGCAAAAATAAATAAATAAATAAATAAGACAAATGTATAATAAATGAATAAATAATAAAAAACAAAACAACCACACAAAAAAAACTTCCGTAGTGACCCACTTATCTCCTAGAGTAGGATCAGAGATAAAAGCAAAGCTCCTAGAGAACATTCCAGTGAAGAAAGTGGAAGAAAAACACCATGTCTGATAAGCTCCTTGCCTCTCTCCAAATGGGGGCATAAGAGCTGAATTTGGAGGGCTCTGCCTCCTTTTCTTCTTCAGCCCTGGTGGGTTCCTACCAGCTGTGGGAGCTGACCGTGTGTATCCCTGCCTGACACCGTGTTGGGGCTTCATGGTGGTAGTTGGACTCAGCCACAGTGAGGGTATTTATAAGGAGGTGCATGTCGAAATCAAACGGGGGAGGATGAGAGGAGATGATGGGCAAAAACTACCTAACAGGTACAGGGAACGCTGAGTAATGGGCACACTTATAATCCTGACTCAACCTTGACAAAACTGAAACATGGAGCCAAAACCATTTGCACCCCTGTAAAGTATTTTGAAATTTAAGAAAAGTTAAAAAAAAAATACAAGGATGGGCAAAAACTACAAATGATGGCTGGTTGCTAACCTAGCACGCTAACAGCCTAAAAATTACATTTGAACCAGTGTGTTGGATAATTCTTTTATTTTGGTGTCGTAGTTGATAGCAACCGCAAAGTCTTGGGCTCAAGTGATTCTCTTGCCCCAGGTCTCAAGTAGTTGGAATTATAGGCACCTGCCACAATGCCTGGCTATTTTTAGAGATGGGGGTCTTGCTTTTGCTCAGGCTGGTCTTGAACTCCTAAACTCAGGCAATCCACCTACCTCAGCCTCCCAGAGTGCTAGGATTACAGGTGTGAGCCACCGCACCCAGCCTGGGCAATTCATTTTTCATTTATTTATTTATTTATTTTGGCAGTTTTTGTCCAGGGCTGGGTTTGAACCCGCCACCTCCAGCATATGGGGCCGGCGTCTTACTCTTTTGAGCCACAGGTGCCACCCTGGATAATTCATTTTTAAAAAAACATTTGTAAGTATCTAAAGGCTTTTTATTTCAACTTTGTATGAAAGGAATGTCTAGAGAGAGAGTTTGGGTGATTCATAATGAGAAGACTATTTACTCCCTCCCCTTCAGCATATATTAATAATAATAATTTTAAATTATCATCACTGCCTTTGTTTAGTAAAAATTAATTGCCTATGTACCAGAGATGATGTGTTTTTACAGTATGCTACAATTTTGCTCCCTAAAAAGAAAAATGTAAGAAAATGAGTGAGAAAGTTTTTTGAGTCAATGCTTTAAAAAGAGGTAGAGGGGTAATAAGGAATACCATTTGAATTCTGTTGCAGGTAATATATTTAGAAAGAACTATATGTATCTTAATGCTCATTGCTTCTCCCCTCCTTCCCCCAACTATGCCCAACTTCCCCCAACTCAGAAATGAGTCCTGTTGAACCTAAATTACTTTGATAATTATCACAGATTTTAAGGAATGCTGTGCTAAGCCTGGGATGGGGGTGGATTAAATAACATAGTGACTTATTGTCTGCAAAAATGTGCTATCAAAGAAAGATCCTCCCTGAAAATCACCATTACTATAAGCAAAAATACCCCATGGTTGACCCAATAACCTGTCAGGTTTGACTGTGTCTTTATTTTCATTAGAACTGTGATACAGGGAAAAGAAATGACTCTCTGTACAGTGCTATCATATTTTGAAGCAGGATTGCAAAATAATATATATTTATATGTTTTAAGTCAAGGATTCTATTAAGCCTCCAGGAAGCTTAGGTATCAAATATTATTGTTCGAAAAGCAAACAAACAACTTCCCAAAAAACAAAAACAAGAAGGAAAGACCATGAGAAGTTAAGTAACATGGTAGGATGGTAGGAGGCCATCCGAACCCTGCAACATTGCTGATTCTTTTATCTCTCCAGGTGCTCATGTTTGCATTTGAAAGAATGTCAGCTACATGGCTATGGGCTCACCAAGCAATTCCTCCAAAAATTCAAGAAGTCAGCCATACAGTTTTCTGCCTTTAGAAGCATCTCATGTTGACTTTGTTTAAATAGCCCAGTGTCTACTGTGAACCAAAGTAGATTGGAGTCCAAAGTCTCTTTATCAGAGAGGGAGATATTGCCCTGAATATGCTTCCTGAGTGTGCTTCTTAAATGTCCAGCTCAATGGATGTGGCTGAATTCCCACTTTGCTCCCTTCAGGGAAAGAGATGGCTTGGCATGGAGTCTGGCTAGAGTACTGAAAATTCATCATGTTTATACTTTATAGCCTTCTATTCTTGTGCCTTCTAGCTCCCAAAATGGCTATCTAGAAATTATCTCTCAATTTCTTCTATCTCATTTGGTAGGATGTTATGGATACTAGAGGGTAAGAGACTCCAAGGAGTGGCTGGATTTGAGCCTACACGTCTCAGATCTTAAAGTTCATCGACATAGGCACACATTCCTGGTCAGCGTAACTCTCAAATCTGATCTTACTAACCCAACAAAATATGAGAAAAATGTTCAGAATTTCTGACACACTATAAAAAGAATGCTCTGAATTTCAGACCACTGACCATTTGTAAGAGAAGATATTCAGGTATATCATCATTCATTGTATTTCCATGCATATGGGCTCATTTGTAAAGACAGTTATTCAATAGACATTTCTTGAGACTAAACATGTATATAAAACAAATCAAGAAGAATTTTTTTTTTCCTGTTCCAAGAACTGTGACAAGGGCTTTTAAGGGATTATTCATTGAGAAAATCTAGGGTCATACAACTTGTAAGTTTTACAGCTGGGATATGAGCACAACTGGTTTGAGTCTATGGGCTTAACTCCCCACAACATAGCTATCCCATTATGTGAAACAGTGTTAGTGGGCACCAAAGGAACAGCTGCAGTGATCCGAGGAGGCAAGTCAACTTGAAAGACACACATTTGGAACCAAATTTAACATATATTGTTAAACAACGTGAAGCTGATAGAATGACAAATTGAAAATCATTTAAAATTTTGGAAGGAGCAAATGCCACATGTACTATCTTAAGTTTACAGCAGAAAGCATTGCCCTTCACTTCCCATCCCTTCATCTCTCGGGTCCATCAAAGCACCACTGACAGAACTCTCAGGACCTGCCATTTCAGATCAAATACTCTTTTTATCGTCTCCTTTCCAAGCTTTGGTTACAAATCCCCATTTTTCACTTCTTTTGCTATCAGCCCACAGAAAATCTTTATCTTAGTCCTTCTGATGATGTCTGGCTTATCAGAGCCTCATAAAATATTGGTTGAATGAATTTTAATGAGGATTGTCTCTTTCTCTTTTTTTTCTTTTTTTAAGATAGAGTTTCACTATGTTACCCTTGGTAGAGTGCCGCAGCATCACAGCTCACAGTAAACTCAAGCTCTTCGGCTTAAGAGATTGTCTTGCCTCAGCCTCCCAAGTAGCTGGGATTACAGGTGCTCACCACAATGCCTGGATATTTTTGTTGTTGTTGTTGCAATTGTCATTGTTGTTTAGCTGGCTCCTACCAGGCTCGAACCCGCCAGCCTGGATGTATGTGGCTAGGGCCCTACCTGCTGAGCACTACCTGATTGTCTCATTTTTATCTTCAATTCTCTTTCTTGTTTTCAGTTATGTCATTTTCATTAATCAAACTTCCTCATTCCAAATTTCCTCCATCATTCCCCTTACAATGTTGAAAATGCGTAAAATTAAGCTCTTAAGGAGAATGAGAATGGGGAGGTATTACTGACAACTTTTTTAGGACTTGGAGTGGATAAAATTCTAGGACAGGAGATGGAAATCTCTTAGAACATAGTTTAATTTAAATGGAAGGACTTCTTGATTCTCATTTGTGTTTAAATAGTATGGGTTGGCTAGTTGCTCTATCAATGGCTGCCAGATAGAATCTGTTGATGATTTGACTCTGAAAGAATTAGAAGGAGTACCTGCAGACATAAGTAGAAAGAAGATCAGGAAAAATTACCTAACTGCTGCTTTAGGCCAAACAAATACCCTTCTTTCTGGACTGCACTCATGCTGCTCCCAAAGGGACATTGTGATATCCCAAGTGCTTCCTGTCTCTAACATTGGCAGAGCTGAGTTCTGTGTGATTCTGGTCACATTCTCAAGACTCCTCGAGTTGCCAACATTCAGACATCATTAGCGACGTCACTAATGACATTTTGATGAAACGTTTACATCATTGCTTTTCTTATATCTGTTCTTGAGGCATCTTAGAATGTCTGTCTTATATTTATATTTCCCCGCATCCTTCATTTACCACATATTTGTTTGATGGTCTTTGTTTTGAGTTGGTAGTGTTCTGTATTTTCAATCCCTTTTGGCTAGAACTCAAATGTTTGATGTTCCAGATCATAAGCCTTGCACCTTGGTTTAGCTGGCCTGGACCAAGTTCAAACCTGTAAAATTCTTTTCTTGCCAGAATTTTGGCAAGAAGAATTCTGCTGAAGGCACCATCACAAGAAGTCGGAGGTCTCATTGTGACTCTGGGAAGGGTTACTTTTCATTTCTGTCCTTGTGTAAATTGAATACAGCCAGTAGGGCATCTGAATACAGAAGGGCATTGGTAACTGCTGTTTTTTATTGTACCAATTCTAGCTAATTTCATTTCCCAGTGGTTCTCTTCTATGGGATTTGAATTGCTTGCCCTCTGGAATTAGTTACTCTTCTAATGGAAGTAGCTTCTGCCTCGGATCACTGTCACCTCATGGTCCCAGGGTCCTCATAGTGACTTTCCTGTCCAGATTCCTGAGTGACAACCTTACCTTGATCTCTGGATTATATGCTCTTTAACTTTGGTCTTCTTGAGCACCTTGCTTTATCCTGATATAGCTCATCTATGTCTAAACTATCTCATTAATTTCTACAGGAATGTTTGAGACTGGTAAAAGGAGCTTTGGTTCTTGGACTTCCCTCACTATTAGCCGTTTCTTTAATCTGTCTTCTGTGATCCTTCTTTGTTATGTAGCCAGCAAAAACAACATTAAAGTTTTTTTACTGTTGAACAATTAATATGCAACTGTATACTTTGAATGTTTAAAGGGATATATACTACAAAGCTGTATCTACTACAGTATTCAGCTTCTGATTGCCTTTTGAACACCCCTATCCCTAGCTTTCGGGGTGCATCTTAATAACTCTGAAGTAGTGTTTCTATTTATACACCAGCATCACCTGGAGAGTTTTTAAAGAATAAAGATGCTCCAGTCCCATCCTAGACATACTGAACTGGAGTCTTTGGGCTGTGGACCTGGATAGCTCAAAAAGTACTTCCTAGGCAATTCTAAAGTCCAGTTGTAATGGAGAAACATAAGTCTTGGCCAATTAATCTGCTGTGACATTTGCTGTAGTATCTGTGATTGGCTTACTTTTTAAGGTAAGGCTGCACATTCACACTGAAGGGCAAAGCTAATGAGGAAATACCTGTAGATGGTCCCAGTTGAGGCTGGCTGTCATCTCATGACCAGCTTTAGGATGTATTTGGGGCACTCTGGATGAGAAACACAGAGGGTGTTGTTTAATGAGATCTTCAAGCATTCAGTCAATTAACCCTGAAACTTGCCCTACTTCTGGACTTCTCATTATGTGAGAAAATTTCTGAACTGTGGTTTGACCTGAGGAAATTGGGATCAAAGGAAAATTAAATTCATGGCAGAACCTAAAACCTATGTCTTACAGGTCAGTGTTTTTTGTGTACATTCTATGAATATATCTCGCGAGAGATTATTACAATTTCATCTTTTTTGAGAATATACCTAGGAGAGGGATTGTTGGGTTATATGCAATGCTGTTTCTTTAGGAATATTTATACTGTTCTTCATAATGGCTGTGCCAATCTATGTTTCCACCAATAGTGTGCTAGGGTTCCTATTTCTCCATGCCATCACTAACCTGTATCCCATGTCTTTTTGATGATAGCCATCCTAATGGGTACATGGGAATATCTTATAATGGTCTTAATTTTCATTTCCCTGATGATTAGTAATGTTGAGCACCTTTTCGTATACCTGTTGGACTTTTTTTTTTTTTTTGCAGTTTTTGGCTGGGGCTGGGTTTGAACCCGCTACCTCCAGCATATGGGGCCAGTGCCCTACTCCTTTGAGCCACAGGCGCTGACCCCTGTTGGACATTTTTTTGAATGGCATATGTTAATTACATTTTTTAACTTTTAAAAACTTTGCTTATAACTGACACATGATAACTGTACTTCTTTATTGCATACAGTGTGATGTTTCCACATGTGTGCACATTGTGTAATGATCAAGGCAAAGTAGTTAGCCTGTCCATAACCTCAAACCTTTGTTATTTCTTTGGGTGATAACTTGTAAGCTCCTCTTTTATAGCTGTCTTCAAATGTATAATAGGTTGTTACTAGCTAGTTACTCTACTATGTAATAGAATACTAGAACTTACTCTTCCTGTCTAACTATAACTTTATATCCATTGACTGACCTCTCTCCATATTTCCCCTTGACTTTTCTTCCCCAGCCTCTGGTAACCACCACTCAACCCTCTATTTCTATGAGACCAACTTTCCTACATTCCATATGTTAAATAATATCAGTGAGATCATACAGTATTTGTCTTTCTTTGCCTGGCTTATTGCGCTTAATATTATGTCCTTTGGATTCACCAATGTTATTGCAAATGACAGGATTTTTTTTAATATCTGGAGTATTCATTCATATATATACATATATCACATTTTCTTTACCCATTCATCCTTGATGCATGTTTATGTTGATTCTTGGCTGCAGTAAACATATGAGTGCTAATATATATATACATATCTATCTATCTATCTGTCTGTCTGTCTATCTATCTATCTATCTATCTATCTATCTATCTATCTATCTATCTATATTTTATCTTTCTTTCTTTCTCTCTCTCTCCTCCCCAACCCCCCAGGTGGAATGCTGTGGCATCACAGCTCACCGTAATCTCAAACTCTTGGGCTCAAGTGATTCTCTTGCCTCACCCTCCGGAGTAGCTGGGACTACAGGTGCCCACCACAATGCCTGGCTATGTTTTTTTTTTTTTTTGAGACAGAGCCTCAAGCTGTCACCCTGGATAGAGTGCCGTGGCATCACAGCTCACAGCAACCTCTAATTCCTGGGTTCAAGCGAGTCTCCTGCCTCCACCTCCCAAGTAGCTGGGACTATAGGGCCCGCCACAATGCCCGACCATTTTTGGGTTGTAGCCGTCATTATTTGGTGGGCTGTTCTTAGAGATGGGGTTTTTCTCTAGCTCATGCTGGTCTCGAAACTGTGAGCTCAGGCAATCCATCCACCTTGGCTTCCAGAGTACTAGGATTACAGGCGTGAGCTGCTAAGCCCACCGAGTGCAAATATATTTTTGATAAACTGATTTAGATTTCCTTGAATGTGTACCCATGATGGAATTGCTGGGTAATATGGTAGTTCTATTTTTAATTTTTTTTGAGGAATCTCCATATTGTTTTGCTAAAGGCTGTCCTGATCTACCTTCTATTGCGTGAATGGAGATGCAAGGGACAGTAGCTTTGCCCCAGGTGCAGATCTTGAACCTATAATTATTAGGGAATGCAAGAAACAGACTACACACTCTCCAGGTGGCGTGTAGCAAATTAACTTTATTTCTGACTACCTTATATACTTTTGCAGTCATGTGCACACTTAATCTGTGATTTACAATATTCATTATTTAAATTTAAACTTAAGTGGCAGATATCCTCTCTTGGAAAACAGCACAATACTTTTACTTTTAGGTCTAAAAAAATCTACATAAAAATAAGAGAGACAGAGGAGTGGCTTTAAGATGGTGGCCGAGTAACAGCTTCCTTGCAACTGGGCACGGAGAGACTGGGGAGAGAAGAATTCAGGCATCTCTGGCTGGTGAGATCTGCCTAGAAATATCCCTTTGGGGACACAGGGAGACAGCATGAGACTTCTGGACCCCCTGAGGAAGGCAAAAGAAGTGGAGATCTGGCAATTGGTTGCATGTGTTTGTTCGGTCTAATCCTGCTGGCTGTGGCTACTGCAGCAGTAAGATTGCAAACTGGAAAGGCCTTACCTGTGAGCTGTTTGGGTTTCTTTTGGACTTGTCACTCAGTTGAACTGCCTTGGGAGAACTGGGGCAAGAGTGTGGGGGTCTTTGAGTGCTGTCTGGGGCTCCAGACTGAGCCACGGAGCCAGACAGAGCTACCAGTGTTTGGTTGTGGGCTGTGTGGAGCCATAGTATGAGAACTCCCCTGGCAAGCTCCACCCTCAGGGTTGCAGAACAAGGCGGGAGTGAGTAATCTAGTGACAGAGCAGCCTAAAGACGGGGACTGAGATGCCTTGCAGCCTTAGCCCTCAGGGGCATTGGGTGAGACCGGTTTTGGCACACTGGGTAAGTGGATAGCCACTTAAGGAGTGATCTTAGCGACAAGTGCCTTCCTGGGAAAGCTTTTGCTTAGCCCAAGTTAGCAATTTAAAGTGCTTTCTAAACAGGCTGAGGAGAATTTAAGCTCTCCACCCTGCGGGGTTTGAGAAATCATTAGAGGCCTCCGGTTTCCATTTTGTTCAGCCATATCAACATTGTGATTAACATATCATACCCCAGAAGATCACCTCTTGCCCAGACAATATCAGCAAGATATATATACTGCTTT
>CAUYON010158109.1:0-14854 GCA_963573935.1 Arctocebus calabarensis | reverse complement strand
ATGCTTTACTAAGAAGAAGGTGTTCCACCTCCATCCAGGTAAATACAAAAGAAGTTTCCATATTTTTAATGACTGAATTGTATTCCATTATATACAGGTAGTGCAGCTCCTTAATCCATTCCTGGGTTGGTGGGAATTTAGACTCTCCACATTTTGGCGATTGTAAATTGAGAGCAGCTTTATTTTTTGTATTCCCATATGAGAAACAGCTCATATGTCTTTCAACAGGTGAATGGTAAAGAATCGTGGCTCCATGAAATGCTACTCAGAAACATACAGGAATAGATTACTGATCTGCAAAAAAGTTGATTGAATGTTAAGGAAATTACACTTAGTGAAAAAAGCCCACATCAGAAGGTTACATGCGGTATGATTCCTTGTATGTCCTATTTTTGAGATGACAAAATTCTAGCTATAGAGAACAATGGTTGCCATGGGTTGGAGCTGAGCGGAAGGGTGGGAGAGCAGGTGGGTGGTGGATGTAGTTATACAGGGCGACATTACTGTGCTGATGATCATGACTGCAGTGCACATGCTCAGACCTGCGGGCGTGATGAAATTGCGTAACACTAAAACACACTCTCACACGCACGCACGAGTATAAGCAGAACCGGGGGACCCTGAGTAACAGGGGTGGATTGTGTCAAGGTCAGGGTCATGGCTGCGATATCTTACTATAGTTTTGCAAAATGCTGTCATGGGGGGAAACTGGACCAAGAGTACATGGGATTGCTCTCTAGTATTTCATAGAACTGCTTGTAAATCTGCAAATCACTTAATAAAAAATTTGATAACCCCCCCAAAACAACAGAAAAATGTCACTCAAAATTCCATGACCTTTAAAAAAACTCATATCTCATATGTTCTTACATAAGCACTTTTTTAGTGGAAGGTTCATTATTACTCAACTATTTTACACTGTGATGTTATGGTTACACTATTCAACTGAACACATAATTCAGAGTCTTTAATAGTACACTAAGTAACCCTCTGTGTTTGTTTAGTTGAAGGAAAAGTATCCGTTAAAGAATATTAAATTGTTTGCAAAATCTTCAGGCGTTTCTTTCCTTTTTCCTTCCTCCTCTCCATCCCTCCCTCTCTTCCTTTCTCTCCTCCCTTTTCCTTTAATTTTTCTGGATCCTTCCCTTTCCTTTCTTTCTTTCACTAAAATTAACAGCCTGTATGTTGTATCTGTCAGGGTTCAACCAGAGAAACCAAATCAGTAGGAGATTAAGAGATTTATTAGGCTTGGCGCCTGTGGTTCAACGGGCTAAGGCGCCAGCCTTGTACACCTGAGCTGGCGGGTTTGAATCCAGCCTGGGCCGCCAAACAACAATGATGGCTGCAACTAAAAAATGGCCGGGTGTTGTGGCGGGCGCCTGTAGCCCAGCTACTTGGGAGGCAGAGGCAAGAGACTCGCCTGAGCCCAGGAGTGGGAGGTTGCTGTGAGCTGTGATGCCACAGCACTCTATCCAGGGTGACAGCTTGAGGCTCTGTCTCAAAAAAAAAAAAAAAAGATTTATTGTAAGGAATTGGTGATTGTGGGGCAGGCCAAGGCAGCCACCAGGAAGCGCCGACTGGGTCTTTAGGGCAAAGCTTCTTTCCATGGGCAAAATTTTTATACAGGGAAACTGCTTTTAAGATCTTTCAACAAATCAAATCAAGCCTAAGAGGATTATCTACGATAATCTTTTTTTACTTAAAATTAACTGCTTATAAACTTTAATCACATCTATAAAATATCTTTATAACGATGCCTAGATTATTGTTTGAACAACTCGGGACTGTGGCCTGGTCAAGGTGACAAACAAAACTGTCACATATGTTTTTGCTGCACAGATGTGAAAATTTCTCTAAGATCTATGTGTATTCAAGCTGAAATTGCCAGGTCATTGATATAACCATTTTTAACTTTATGAGATATTTCATGTTGCTCTGGAAAGTGGCTGAACCAATTTACACACCATTGTCAGTTATGTTTGACAATGGTGTGTAAAAGTTTGTTACTATACTTTTAAATTTTGCCAGTGTTTTGAGTGTGATATTGTACTTCCTTGAATATTATAACTACTGAGGCTGGCTTTTCATTGTGTGCATTGCTATTCTTTTCATTTTTACCATTTCTTAAAGAGTGCACTTGTGCTTTTTACCTAGCTTCTTTCTATTACTACCTGTACCTTTTTTTCTGAGATAAGTTCAGCTTTATTTGTTTAATTGCTTTGTGATTTGTACAGATGATATTTCTAGAGTTGTAGTGAAGAAAGAGGCCACTTCAGTCCTGGGAGTTCAATGAAGCCTGAGGTAACTTGAAACACCACTTTTTATTATTGTTATTATTATCATTATTATTATTAATATCTCTAGAGTTTTTGTGGGCCTGAGGATTGGGCATGGCTTAGCTGGGTCCTCAATTCAGGGTCACAAGGCTACAGTTGGGGGCTGGTTAGATCACCTTTCATCTGGAAGCTCAGCTGTGGAAGAGTCTGCTTCCACCTCCATACTCATTCTCTTTGTTATCAGGCTTCAATTTCATGCAACTCCAGCTGGCTGTCAGCTGAAGACCACCTGAGTTCCTAGAAGCCACTCACATCCAAGGGACACACCTTCATGTCTGCGCTAAGTAGGCTTCTCCAACAAAGCCACACATTTCATCAAGTCAGCAATAAGAGCCTCTATGTAAGAGAGGGCTCTGTCCCTTCTCTTTTGAAAAAGGGACTGTCACCAAATTAAGTCAGATATGCCAGGATAACTTTCTACTTGATTCACTCAAAATCCATTGATTTGGGACTTTAATGACATCTGCAAATGTATTTTCTGTGTTAGCCATATTCAATCACTAGAAGCAAGTCACAGGCCTTGCTAAAATCCAAAAAGAAATAATGTATCAAGTATGAATATCAGGAAATAGAAATCACAGGAATCCCCTTACCTCGCCCCAGGTCTGTCTGCTAAAGCGTCATGTTTTAAGTCTTAGAGCCAGACACACAATTTTAGTTGCTCCCTCTTACCAGGACTGGTTTATGGACTGTTTCCTGGGCATGATAAGTGGAAGATATTGAGCTATTTTAAAATGAGAGAAAGAGAGAGAGAGATCAGAATTAGATTTATATATGATGCTATATTACATAGTCCAGAGTGGTATGCAGTAACCATGCAGTAACCAAGTAACCATGTTTAGTAACTCCCTGATGAAGTTTCAGTGACAGTCATAAAAAGGATGAATTCAAGTATTCCCTAGTGTTTGAGAGTTGCTTTATTCAGATAAACCTGAGAAAAATAATGGGTAAGCATATCTGTCACTGTGAGCTGACAGTGGGCCCAGGTCCCTTGGTGTTCAGCATCATGCCTCTGCTCAGCCAGCTGCATGAAGAACTCGTCAGGTAAGTGCGGGTCTGCAAGAAGCTGTGGGTGCACAATTGCATCGGGGCTAATCAGTCTCCTTCCCTTGAAGTTTATGAAGATCCCTGTCATTCATAACCATGAGAAGCAACAGTTGTATTTGATGTTTGTGAATGCTGTTTCTTTTACCCCCATTTGTGGCTCTCTTTAGATTTACTGGAAGATCTTTTTTGACTTTCAGGAACAAACTCATTTGTCTCCTGAGATGAGCACTGGAGGGTCATAGTAGACCCAAGCCCAACTGAACTGATGCACAGGTTGGTATCACAGAGCACACAGTGAGAACCACACGCTCTCAGAGGGAAATGCTCTCTCCTGCTTGAATTTCCACGCTGCCTGACTTCGTACTGACCTTACCGTGTGTTTTGTGATGCCCTGCACTGCAGTCTGAGGCCCAGGATAGGGCAGCCCCGTCTCATACCAAGTTCAGCCTGGGCACTCCCACAAGGGTATGGCCAAAGGACACACGTCATGGTCCAAGAAGCATCGCTGCCACCCTCTTCCTCTCCTCTCCTTCCTCTCTTTCCAAAGATCTCTGAACACAGCCAGTAAGGTTCAGTCTGGTCTAAAGGAAAAGCAGGACAGAATATGTATCTCATTGGATATTCAAGGGAGGAAGAGGAGTCGTAATCATGTTTTCCTACCACCAGCATAGGGAAGTTTGCATCATGTACATTTCTTAATGTATTGATATGCCAAGTGGGCTAAGGCTAAGACAGAAAGGTGTCAGGGCTAGGCTATAATGGAAAAATACCAGTTAACTCCTGGCAAATTTCTGTATGCAAACTTTCAAATGAAATGAAATAAGTCTAGTTCACTCCCAAGCTAAATGAGAAAGTACTAATTTCTTGCTTCTAGTTTACTCCAAGTTTCTTGCTTGGTTAACTCCCTGGGAAACAGACTGGGAAGTACCAACTGTCCCTTGACTGACTTTTAAGCAATACCAAGTGGGGAAAGTACTAAAACTAAGATGTATAGGGGGAAAATATTAAAACAAAGGTATATGATATATGACTAACTAACCACAAAATTCTGCTTCTGTACGATGCTTGCTTGCTACCCTACCGGGATGCACCTGGACTGCCTGTGTGCCAACCAGGATGCAGACCCAGCCTTAAAAACTCGACCCTTTAAGCACTCAGGTCTGCTCTCTGAAACCCCATGTCGGGACACTGAGGCAGTCACCAGCTGCCTCTTCAAAAAAGGACTCCGCTGTAAATTTGGCTTGTTTAGCAGTGTGGTCTTTGTGAAACTCCTGGGCACAACAGTATATAGTTTATTTTCCCAACTTATTAGGGTTTTTCTGCTTAAGATCCTCAAGTGTGTGTGTGTTGGTATCGTTGCTATGAACAGGCGATGTTGGGGGCAGGCAGCCATCTCCTACTCACCACTATCAAGGGTGGCTTGAACATTGAGCTTGAACATGGCAAAGCTCTCCAAATACTATGTAACAGAGTGAGCAAATAATTGTTCACTTAGTGACTATAAAATTACACCAAGTTTTCCTGTGTTTAAGGAAAAGATACAGCTTTCATGTAACATAAAACTCAGAAGCCAAATAAAGTTTGAGTGGGAGGGACAGAATTTTATTTCCACCAGGGATAGAAGAATTGTAAAATATCGTGAACTCTCCCCACCGCAAAAGAAGCACAACATGCAAAGGAAGGGAGCAGTAAAGAAATAGCAACTTAACTTATTTTCCTAAGAGACCAAATCAAAATCTCCATATACTTTGTCAGTTACAACAGAACTATTGAAGAAGTAATGGCTATTTAATAACTGGTTTGGCAGCTCCTTAGTAAATATTAATTTTTAGAGTTCAGATTCAACAAACATTGTTGATGCCCATAGTTTCTCAGGCAGGGAGCACGTAATCTCATTTAAACCTCTCCATATTTCTTTGAAATAAATAGTCTTACCAGTAAGGAAATTGAGCACCAGTGGGTGTATGTAATTTGCCAAAGGTCACATAGCTCGTGAGTCAGGAAGTCAAGTTCAAACCAGGTATAGTTTTAAATAAGTTAATGAATCTTTTGATAAGAAGAGAAAAATAATGAGTTATTTCTGGAAGGTATTCTGAGAAAATTGCTTCAAATAACCTTACTGCTTGGGGTGGCACGTCCAGAGAAACAGGAAAAAATCAAACTATGAGCAAAACCTGGACTGGCCATTTCTGTTCTGCTATAGCAAAAGCTGGAGAAAGAATACGCCTAGCTTTGCTCTAATACTTAAAAAGGGAAGGATGTTCAAATTGTGCTTGTGCCAAAATAAGCAATAAGTAAGTTTTCTCCTGATGTAAGATGAGCACCTTTTACTGCCCCAGTAATGACTGCCCCATTTTTCTGCCAGCAAAGCCGGTATTTGATGGTTCTGACAGCAAAAGCATAGTGAAGGAACACTCAAGGCCTGAGAATGTCAGGGAAGGAGGCGAGACCATTACTGACATTGTAACTGCACCCATTTTCCTGAGCCCAATCTCTGAGAAAGCCTAAATTCTAGGTCTCAGATCAAGTAAAAAATACCATTAAAAATAATATATAGAGAGACCCTGGAGATTTTTTACAATCATTTTTATCCTTTCATAACATAGCATACATATTTTTTAAACACAGGTGCTAAAATTTGTTTGACATGCTACTTTTCAAGTGAATAAACAATCCTTTTTCAATACCCTATCCATAATCTATACAAATAAGTAAATAGTATTCTTTAAAAAGTATACAAATGTTTATTTTCATTAATTTACAGTATTTTTAATTATGCAGAGATAAAACTATTTTAAATTTATTTTGACTTTGTAAAAAAACTTGTGTGATAATATAACTTCTCATTTTCTTATAGATGATAATCTGGTCTAAGATCTGGTTTAATTGTCTCAATAACCTTCTTAACTTAAGAGCATACATTGTGATTGTGATATGTGTCAGGGGTGAAATGAAGATACCAATCATCACATAAAGAAATCTTTAAAAGGGAAAGTATAAATTGAGTCAATCTTTGTTTCTCCCTTACAGTATTATATATGTTAAAATAGATTTCTTTTTTTTTAAGACAGAGTTTCATGTTGCCCTCGGTAGAGTGCCATGGTGTCACGGCTCACAACAACCTCAAATTCTTGGGCTTCAGTGATTCTCTTGCCTCAGCCTCCCAAGTGGCTGGGACTACATGCGCCCACCACAACGCCCAGCTATTTTTTTGTTTTTTGCAGTTGTCATTTTTCCTTTTAGCTGACCCGGGCTGGGTTCAAACCCCAGCTTTGGTGTATGTGGCCAGTCTCCTACCCACTAAGCTATAGGCGCTGCCTTAAAATAGTTTTTAAGTATTTTATTTACTAGTTTTTTTTTAAATTAAAAATGTAATATGTCCTTATAACAAGTAAACACAATGATGCTAGATTTTAACAAATAAAATAAAATCAGCTCCAATTTTATAACCATTCTTCTGTTGCTTGGTAATCAGTATATAAATATAGTATGTATTTTCCCACTTTATTTTTGCTCATGAGAGTACAACTATGTGCAATTATAATACTTACTCAGTTTTTTTTTTTTTTTTTGAGACAGAGCCTCAAGCTGTCACCCTGGATAGAGTGCTATAGCATCACAGCTCACAGTAACCTCAAATTCCTGGGCTCAAGCAAGTCTCCTGCCTCCGCCTCCCAAGTAACTGGGACTACAGGCGCCTGCCACAACACCCAGCCATTTTTCAGTTGCAGCCGTCATTGTTGTTTGGCGGGCCTGGGCTGGATTCGAACCTGCTAGCTCAGGTGTACATGGCTGGTGCCTTAGCCCTTTAAGCCACAGGCGCTGAGCTTTTTTTTTTGAGGCAGAGTCTCACTATGTTGCCCTTGGAAGAGTGCAGTGGGTCACAGCTCACAGAAACCTCCCACTCTTGGGCTCCAGCAATTCTCTTTCCTCAGCCTCTTGAGTTGCTGGGACCACAGGCACCTGCCACAACATCTGGCTATTTGTTGTTGTTGTCGTTGCAGTTGTCACTGTTGATTTCAGCTGGCTGGGGCTGGGCTGGAACGCACCTGCCTCAGTGCGTGGCCAGCGCCCTACTCACCGAGCCACGGGCGCCTCCCTTATTCAGTTTTTTTAATGGACTCTTCCCCTACGCTTTACTTTGTAAACTTTTTTATCTCTACATTACCGATTATACGTATATATTCAATTTTAACTAACTGTAAAAGTCATACATTGTAGCATGTGTAAAATTAAGAAATAGAAAGTTAAAATAGAAATTACCAATAATCTAATTAGAGACAGTTTCTATTTTACGTCTTTTCTGTTACAATTGGTTGATACTGAAACAGCTTAAAACTCACAGAAGTTACAAAATCACACAGAGAGTTCCTATGAAACCTTCATTTAACTCCATACAACCATAATGCATTGCCCAAATCAGGGCATTGCCAGTGATACATACGACGAACTTACAAACTACAGAGCACGCTTGAATTTCACTGTTTTTTTCATATACCTTTTTTGGTTGTGTGTTACACTGAAATGTTATCCTACGTGTAGATTAACCCACACTGCAATAAGGATACAGAAAGAAACGCCCTCATGTTACCCCTGCCTTCAACCATAGCCCCTCGCATCCACTGATCCGTTATCCATCACTAAAATTATATCACCTTGAGAGTATTCTATGAACAGAATTGGACAGAATGTAAACTTTTGATGTTACCTTTTCTTTTGCTTGATGTGATGCCCTGGAGAGCCATTCGTGTTGTTGTGTGTATCTACAATGTGTATCCTTCACATACATATATGGGACCCTACCCCGCTCTTCTCCAGAATAGTATATCATTTCACATTCTCACCAGCAGAATATAATTCTTATTGTCAAAATTTTCTCATACACTCGTGCTTGTGTCTCATATTTTTTAAATTCCTTGACTGTGCTTTGGAAACATGATTTCATTGTCTGAGAACTATTCTATCATCTGGATGTACCATAATATGTTTTACCAAATTACTTGCTATTAGAGATGTCGTTTTCAAACTTGTGTTAGGAAAATTGTCATTATGATCAGTCTCTGTATTAGTCAGAGACTGGCCAGGGAACAATAAACTTCTGTAGGTAATTTGGAGGGAATTTAATACAGGGAGTTTGTGATTCAGTTGGTGGAAGAGCCGAGAAGCCCGTCAGCTCAGCATGTAGGGAGAGCGGGAAGCTGCTTCTGACCTTCGAGGGGCCGTGACAATGAGGAGCTATGAGTTAGAACAACCCAGCAGGAAGGGACTAAGGCGGACACTGCTCAGAAAGTGCTGGAAACAACAGGGAAGAACTTCCTGTGTGCTAGTGGCTGTAACAGAGAAAAGACAGAGCATTTTCTGGTGAGACCACAAAAGGCAGAGAGAGAGAGAGTAGAGAAGTACCTTGGGTTCTTCCTTCCTCTAATCTCCTGATTTTCTGCCATTGCCTTTCATGGTGGAAACTATCCAGAAACCTAACCTCAAAAAAGCTTGGAAAATGTGTGTGTGTGTTGGCAGAATAACAAACATGGGCAGGAATCTGACAGCAGCCAGGCCAGACATTGAAAGGCACCTCATCCTTGCGTGCAGGTGTCTGTACGGGTCTTTGATTATTTCCTTAGGAAGCATCTTAGAAATAAAACAATAGACCTCCTTGGTCAAAAGCTGAACCATGACACTTCTGTTGCAAGGATCAATAATTAGGGCAGAATGATAAATCCATGTTTAACTTTTAAGAAGCTGCCAACCAGCTATTCGAAAGTGGCTGTGCCCTTTACATTCTCTGCAGTGTATGAGAGTTCCAACCTGTCCCCGTCCTTACCAGCACGCAGTGTGGGTGGTCTTTTAAATCTTAGCCATCCTAATAGGTTTTTAGTGCCATTCTTGTATGCATATATTTAACCAGTTTTCCTCATATATATTGCAAATTTCTCATTGCTTTCAAAGAGCTGTTTTTGCAGCCCCCATTTGACTGTTGCAATTTCAGTGTGGCTAAAAATTTTATCATAATTTCTAGGTTGATACCTGGCTTGGGTTCACCTGCATTCTGTTCAAAAAGTTTCTCAGTTCCCTCAGGGATCCCATAAAACTATGTGAAATTCTGAAACAGAGATCATTCCTATTTTCTTCGTGGCTCCTGAAGACAACCATGAATTTTTTGTTTGAGCTGGAAAGCAAGCTAATCACATGATATCACGACATGTGGTTCTTTTAGTTTCTTCTCTGCTTTTTTATGCAGACCCCTGCTTTTGGTCAGACACAGGGTCTGGAGGCTCTAACATGGCCCTCTCAGGCAGTTGCACAAACTTTATTTTCATGACAGTAATATCCAAATGCAGAATTTAAAGCATCTGGTGAGATCACCAAATTCTCCATGCATCCCTCATTTCACAAAGGCGTATTTGCAAATCAGAACTAGCCATAGGGAACTCCTCATTGGTCTCCAATGCAGATGTAAAACTGCATCTCCCTGAACGCTCATCGCTGTTGATTCGCAGTATGTGTGTGGGAGGCAAAGTGTCTAGGCACTGGCCCAAATGTAAAGTGGAAATAAGCTGTGCAAGGTGGATGTTCGCTACCCCAAACAAAAGGGCTGTAGGACTCCATGGATACTCCAGCTGCTGATCTGCTCTAATTTAGAGAGAAGAGAGTTTCACAAAATAAAACCTCTTTTGCTTTTGCAAAAAGACAGTTGTGAGAGGAAAAGGACATTGCTTTTTAGGGACATAATTTTAAGATGATTTGTTTGTAAATGCATTGAATCCAAGGTCCTTGTCTACACTCCAAAGGAACAGAATAGCCCTTCCTAAATGAATGAATGGTCATAGGAATGTATAACACGTACAAGTAAGTTCATTCAGCAAAAATTTATCCATAATGTGTGTCTCACACTTTCCTACACATAGTCCTTGGCCTCTTGTAGCTGACAGAGGAAAGAGATGGACATTACTCAAACAACACACACACACACATATGTAATGAAAACGGAGATGAACGTGTTAATGGGAGAGTGCCAGGTGCTGTGTGCGGGGGGTGTGTACATCGAGGACCGGCAGGAGTCTGGGAGTAGAGAATTTTTCTTTGAGGAATGATGAATTTAACTTGAAACCTGAATGATAACGAACTGAATGAAGAGATGAAAGAAGTGCATTCCAGACAGAGGAACGGCACGTGCAAAGGCCCAGGGGCAGGAAGGGACAGGGCCCTTTAGTTCCTTAAGAAGTCCAGAATAGTGGGGGGATGAAAGGGTAGGGGATGGGAAAGGGAGAGAGGGGGTGAGCGAGGGAGACTTTTTAGGCCGTGTTAAACTGTTTCGGCTTTGTCCCGCAAGAGTGAGAAAGGTAGCAGAGTTTGATGTGGTGGTGATTTCTCTGAGTCATGTTGCCCAAAGAAGGCTCCGGTTGCAGCACAGAGGAACATTTAGAGAGGTGTCTGATTGAAAGGAAGGAGACCCGATGGGAGGTGGTTTTAAGGGGCTTGCAGGGGATGGATGTCAGGCGAGAGGCACCCATATGTCAGGAAGCATTTAAGGTGACTTGGGTTTCCACCCGGAGAAGCCGTGCTGGGGACGGTCTTCATGGAGATAGGGAACACTTGGCTGCTTCTTCAGGAAGAGCAGGTTTGAGAGTTCAGTTCACTTTGATGTGTGGTTTTGGGGTGACGTCAAGGAATTATGAGGGAAGACAAGAGGGCAGAGGTCTGCATGGGGCTGGAGCTCGGAAGAAAGACCTGCTTTTGAAGGCCAAATGTGAGGATTACTGTCACACGGATGCCGGCTGAAGTCATGGGCAGGTATGCTTTGGGCTCCGCGGTCTTCATAGAGTTGAGAGGAGGTTTCGAACTAGACCGTGAGGACTCTCAGTACTAAATATCCGGGACTTATGCTAAGTCAACCAGGAGAAGGAGGTGTTGTGTTCTGGAGAGGACAGAGAATTAGCAGGAAAATATGGCATAGTGGAAGTCCAGGAGAAAAAGTGCCTTAGAAAGGGAGTGGTCAATAATATTAACAGTTTCTGAGAGGCCAAAACCTATGATGCCTAAACCATCACATGTTAACTTTAAAATGCTTTGTTGGTTATTATTAAAGTAGACAGGTTTGGCCTACCACCCCGGGGGTCCAACCCCCAGCTCGTAGGCTGGATGCAGATTATGTGGGGACATTTTTTGCTTATCTGTGATGGGAGATATCACGAAAATTATCAGACTTTTTCATTTTGCTCATCAGCTGTTGTTGGTGTTTGCATATTTAATGTGTGGCCCAAGATAACGCCTCTTCTTGTAATGTGCGGCAGGGAAGCCCCAGTGTTTGACACTCCGGTATCCTGGTTATTTCCTTTATGACTTTCTGTATGGAGACTTTCTGTTGTGATTTTTTTTCCCTCAGCGTTCTGGAAAGGATATATTTTTCATATAGTGGTATAAACTTAATCTATGGTTAGCTTACATTTTCCTAATTGTTGGAGTCATGTGATGATAAACATTTTTAAGTTCCCATATGAAAGGTGAAAAATTAAGCGATCTATGTGATTTCTTCTTGCTTTGTATATGTATGATGCTAAAAACCCTTGTGTTATTACTGCATTTCACAGCTTCTGTTTCAAGAATTTTTTTGTTTACATTTATTTTTGCACATTAAAAACAAATAAGCCTTTCTTTGGTGCACCTTTTATATTATATCTGCCTCATTCTCAGCCCCTACATTTCCTTCATTTTTTTTTGATTACAGCACATTTTTAGTGTGTATATACATACATGTAACATACATAAATCTGTCTATCTATCTAACTATCTACACACAGAATGTCCATGAAGTTTGGTTGTAATTTTAAATAGTTGGCTATTAATTGTTGTATACGCACACATATATTTATGTACATAAAATTAGAGACAAGCTCTTGCTCTGTGGCCCAAGCTACAGTCCAGTTGCAGGAGAGATTATAGTTCACTGCAGCCTTAACTCTAATTCCTGGGCTTAAGCCATCCTCCTGCCTCAGCTGCCTGTGTAGCTGGGACTACAGGCATGTGCAGTATGCCGAGCTAATTTTTAAAAACTTTTTGTAGAGATAGGGTCTTGCTGTTTTGCCCAGGCTGGTCTTAAACTCCTAGCTTCAAGCAATCCTCCCATCTTAGCCTTTGAAAACATTGAGATCATAGATGTGAGCCACCATGCCTGGTCTTTAGTTATATTTAAATATAAATATTTTTAATATTTGGATTATATCATTGTCAAAATAAAATCCAAATAATATAGAAATATAAACAACGAAAAAAATGAAAGATCTTCACATTCCTACCAGTGAAGAAGAACCACAATTAACCCCCAAATTCCTTGGTTTCCCTTTCTTTTAAAAACACATGAAGATGCCTAGATTTCCACCTACTTTGCCATCTGTAGTCCTTTCTAATGTGAAAATTCATGTCTCTTTATGTTCATCTCTGGAAGTCTACTTTGATGGCTTCATTTCCATCCTTTCGACTGGCTTTCTCGGGAACTCCTATAGCTGGTGGGATCAATGTCAGTCCTCAACATAGGTCAAGTAACAGCATTCTGTTATTCCCAGGAGTTCCACAAAGACGACACTGCTCAACAAGTTAAATTTAAAGAGGAGTCCTTTTATTGAAGGGTGACTGCCTCAGCGTCCCCAAAGGGGATTTCTGAGAGCAGCCCTGAGTGCTTAGGGGTCGGGTTTTTGGCTCGATCTGCATTCTGGTTGGCACGCAGGCTGTTCAGGTACATTTGGGTGGGGTAGCAAGCAAGCAGTGTACAGAAGCAGAAATGTGCAGTTAGTCATACGTCATACATCTTTGTTTTAATATTTTGCCCCTATACATGTTAGTTTAAACAATTTCCCCCCAACATCTTAGTTTCAGTACTTTTCCCTCCTGGTATTGTTTAAAGATCAGTCCGGGGACAGTTGGTGCCTCTCAGTTGGTTTCCCAGGAGTTAGCAAAGCAAGAAACTGGGAGTAAACGAGAAGCAAGAAATCAATTAGTACTTTTTCTTTTTTCAGTTTTTGACCGGGGCTGGGTTTGAACCCGCCACCTCTGGTATATGGGGCTGTTGCCCTACTCCTTTGAGCCACAGGCACCACCCTCAATTAGTACTTTTTCATCTATTTTGGGGAGTGAAATAGACTTATTATTTTTTTTTCTTTCTTTCTTTTTTGAAAGCTTGTAGTCTGGAAATTTGCCAGGAGTTAACTGGTATTTTTCCATTATAGCCTAGGCCTGGCACCTTTCTGTCTTAGCCTAGGCCCACTAGGCCTAACAGTTCAACACCCTTTCTTGGGATTCCTACCTACTTGCAAGTTGCCATCATCTTGGAGTTGATGCAGGTGGTGGGACTGGATGGGCCTAGTGATGGCGACGTGGCTGCCTCAAAAAAGTCACCCCCTCATGACAGAAGTTTGGTGGCTGGTTTTCTGATTGGGATAGCCCCAGACTTCTGAATTGCTTGCAGGAAATCGGAAATTAAGATGCTTCTAGTTTGCTCATAGTCATTCTCTGTTTTTAGGTGAAAAATTATAGATACGTGTTTCTCAGTCTACTTCTGTCAGCCTCATAGTTAAGGGAGACTCCTCCAAGTTCCAGGCATTATACTGTCAGTTGTTTTTATTCTGAATTATTTTAGTGGGCTGCCTCATGCATACTGTTTTAAATTTACTAAAGAAACGTATACTGAGATATAGTTGTGATTTATCTTTCATATGAAAGTGTGAGTGATTATAAATTGGTTTCATGGTAGTACTGAGTACCTTGGATTATTTTTTTCCATTCCTGAGATACTTTATTAAGAAGAATATTTTCCAGCTCCATCCAAACATAAAAGAGGTAAAGTCTCCATCTTTTTTAATGCTGCATAGTATTCCATGGTGTACATATACTACAATTTATTAAATCTATTCATGGTTTGATGGGCACTTGGGCTTCTTCCATGACTTGGCAATTATGAATTGAGCTGCAATGAATAATCTGGTGCAAATACCTTTGTTGCCAGATTATTTTTGGTCTTTTGGATATACTCCTAGAAGAGGAATTGCAGGATCAAACAGCAGGTCTACATTTAGATCCCTGAGTGTCCTCCAAACTTCTTTACAAAAGGAACGTACTAGCTTGCATTCCCACCAGCAGTGCAGAAGTGTTCCGTTTTCTCCACATCCACGCAAACATCTGTACTTTTGGGATTTTGCAATTTGGGCTACTCTTACTATAGTTAGATGGTATCTCAGAGTGGTTTTAGTTTGCATTTCTCTGATGATTAAAGATGATGAGCATTTTTTCATGTGTCTGTAGACTGTGCACCTGTCTTCTTTAGAGAAGCTTCTGTTCATGTCTCTTGCCCACAATGAAATGGAATCCCTTGTTTTTTTTTCTTAGTAATAAGTTTGAGTTCTCTGTGGATTCTGGTTATTAGACCTTTGTTGGAAATATAACCTGCAAAAATCCTCTCCCATTCTGAAGGCTGTCTATTT